>JAVYIG010005354.1:0-138740 GCA_035222895.1 Strongylocentrotus droebachiensis | reverse complement strand
AGGAGCATCCAGGAGACCGCCTTAGGGCTCTTGGTGGGGTCCGGGGAAGCTGATTGATTCTGGAAGCTCGGGGGTTGTAGGCATTTAATTACGGTCAGATGAGCATTTTCTATATCTATTTTGTGACATTGGCAGGTCACTTATTTTTTCTCTCCGTCTTTCTTTCTTTTTCTCTTTAACATACTTTTTCAAAAAGTGAGGGGGGGGGGGGCTCGAGCCCAGCCACTTTGCAGACCATGACATAAAGGCTTCTAAATAAGCGTATTTTTCGCCCGACTGTAATTTGGGAATTTATTATTTTCCAACAAATGCATAAAAAGGTATGACTTGACCGGAAAATCATGTCATAACAGCAACATTTGTAAATCACTGGTATCGAATAAGAAATACACCCCCCCCCCCCCCCCCCCCATCAGTACGGCAGCGTTCAGGGGCTCATGTCTTCTCACCGCTATAACAACAAAAAACAGACACGCTCAGTGGCGGATCCAGGAATTTCTTACCGGGGGGGGGGGGGGCACAAAATCGCATGGGGTGAAATATATGAAAAACGATGGAGCGAGGCGTCAGCGGCGAGGGAGCGGAGCGACCAATCGGGGGTGGGTCTGGGTGGGGGTCAGAACCCCCTCCCTGAGTAGGAAGCATTTGCAATTTTAGAACCACATTAGGTGCATTTTCAGGCACTTCCTGGAGTAATATGACGTAAAATTGCTTTCTCCTACCCCCTCAAAGAGTAGGGATCCAGGGGCGGATGAAGGGATCTGGCTTTTTGCTAAGGGGGGGGCGACCCAATGACGACACGGAACATCGTCCACGTGCCGCGAAGCGGCGAGGCGATTTTTGTTGTTGTTGCTATTTTGAACCCCCGTAAGTGATGTTTTCCTGGCATCTACTGACACAATGGAGACCATAAAAAGCAGTGCATGATAATTACGTCTTTTTAAATCAAATAATAGTTTAAGGGGGGCCGACCCAAAGACGATGCAGAGCATTGTCCACGAGCCGCGAAGCGCCGAGGCGATTTTGGGGGTGCTATTTTGAACCCCCGTAAGTGATGTTTTCCTGGCATCTATATACTAACAGTCCATGGGCGTAGATCTGTAATTGATACCTATTGTTCAGGGGGGGATGAATTATTCATTCATAAATCAATGAATTATTCATTCATAAATCAAGTAACAGTTTAAGGGGGGTTCGACCCATGACGATGCGGAGCATCGTCCACGAGCCAGCGAAGTCCAAGCCGCGTAGCGTCGAGGCGATTATTATTAATTTTTTTTTTTTTTTTTTTTTTTTGGGGGGGGGCTATTTTGAACCCCCGTAAGTGATATTTTCCTGGAATCTACTAACACAATGGAGACCATAAACAGCATTTCATGATAACGTCTTTTTAAATCAAGTAACAGTTTGAGGGGGGATTCGACCCAATGACGATGCGGAGCATCGTCCACGAGCCTCAAAGTCCGAGCCGCGTAGCGGCGAGGTGATTTTTGTTGTTGCTATTTTGAACCCCCGTATATGTTTTCCTGGCATCTATATACTAACACAATGGAGACCATAAAAAGCAGTGCATGATAACGTCTTTTTAAATCACTTAAGTAACAGTTTAAGGGGGTTCGACCCAATGACGATGCGGAGCATCGTCCACGAGCCTCAAAGTCCGAGCCGCGTAGGGCGAGGCGATTTTTTTGTTGCTATTTTGAACCTTCGTAAGTGATGTTTTCCTGGCATCTACTAACACAATGGAGACCATAAAAAGCAGTGCACGATCACGTCTTTTTAAATCAAGTAACAGTTTAAGGGGGGTTTGACCCGATGACGATGCGGATACTGTGTGGGTCTGGACACATGATGGCGTTTTTCTATTCACATCTCATTTTCACAAGGGAGGGGGGGGGGGGGTTAAACCCCCTAACCCCTCCCCCATCCCCCCACAGATTCGCCACTGGGATCTTTTGCAAACTGGAAGCAATAAGCATTACATGTAGGCGATGGAAAAAAGTGCTTGCGAAACGGATAGAAACTTCGCGGCCACAGGGATGACAGAAAATAATATGACAATGAAACCAGCAACTGTGGCAGGATTAATGGCAGGGACAATCTGCATGCTGAAAGAGCACTTAGAATAGGTATATCGGAAAATTAATTCAAGACTAAGTTATAAGTTATAAGTTAGAAGTTATAAAGGAGATAAAATCTTTGGTATTAGTCATGTTCGACTTAAAATTGCATGCCCCCCCCCGCCCCTTACCCGGTAAAAAAAAACACCTTCTTATAATATCATCCCCCTTTCTTTCTTTTCCCTTCTCATTATTCTCCTTTTCCCCCTTTTCTCTCCTCCGTCTTTCCGCCTTTCTTCTTTTTCCGCCTTTTCTCTCCTCTCTCTTTCCCTTTTTCTCCTCTCCCCTTTTCTTTCCTCCCTCTTTTCTTCTGTCTTTCTCTCTTCCCTTTTTTTCTTTTCCTCTCCTTTTTTCTTTCCCCCTCCTGTTTCTCCTTTTCTTTTATTTTTGGCCGGGGGGGGGGCACGTGCCCCCTGTGCCCCCCCCCTGGATCCGCCACTGACGCTTTCCCATTCTCGTGATTGTGATTTAATTCAGGTTTTTATTATTGTTATGTTCTTTTGGGTTAAAAATACAAACCATGTTTACTCCTTTACTGTTTTTTTTTTTTTTTTTGGAAGGGGGGGCGGTTTTTTTTTTTTTGTTGGGGGGGGGGGGGACAAAAATGCGTTTTGCCCCTCCCCACACTTTTTTGTTTGTTTTTCTGCCCCCCCCCCCCCCCACACTTCTGGCGCCTATGGCTACGTGCCTGCCTAACTCTTCGGAATTACCCCCCTCCTCCTCTCCCCTTCATCTTTCCCGTCCCTCCCCGTCGCTTCTACTTGTGTGGATAGGGAATGCATTCTGGGACCAGTTTCTATACAATATCGAAATGACTTCTTGACTTCGTTCCACCTCTATACCTAGCTCACCCTTAAACTTCCCAGTTGTCCCATTTTCTAAGATACAGGATACAACAATCGATTGATGGACTAAACGAATCAGAAAAATACGTCGAACTCTGAAGCAAACAAGAAAGGAAAAGTGTAGAAAAAGAAAATACAAAAAATGGGACAGATCTTTGATTTAGTAATAAGGAGTGTAATGCGCCTGCACTAAGTAGCTTATTAGCCTTTATTTCCTGAGTGCTCATCCCCCCCCCCCCCTCATTTCTTAGCCATTGAATGACGAATAGTTCATTTCATGATTTATTTGTTACAACAAAAAATAGACGATCCTGAATTAAAGACTACGTCATTTGTCCTCGAGCAAAAATGAATATACTTCGGATACGTTTTTAGAATAGTGCTTCTTTGCACCAGCGCGGTCCGCATTCAGCGACAATCTCCGTGCCTTTTACACTACAATGAATCGCTAGTTTCATAAAGTCATCACGAAATTGGCAACGTTAAATCGGCCTTTTTCGGATACCAATAATCTACGTGATTCCGGCCAGGATCAACGCACGCAAGGTTGGTGTCTGGCCCTTATCCCTGTTCTCGTGCAGTCTAGCAGAGACTGAGTGCACAAATAACATTCAATTCATGAGTAGATCTAGGCCTATTTGTGATCTAAAAATATAACTCTCCCTCAAAACTCCATTAAAGACCTAAGTTCTATGCCTCAATATTGTTTAAATACCGCATGCCAGGTAATGACACACACGACAACTCACAGCTGCACAGCTCAGCTCACAGCAGTTCACAAACATCCACAAATATTCGGGTATGAAGGAGGCAGATGTAGACGACAGATTTACAAATGAGACAAATATACGAACCTTCGCGAACAGGAGATTACAATGAAATCCCAAAGTCAGCTAGACGTGTCGGGTATCTCTCACAAATTAAGTTAATTTGAGATTTATTTACGATGACGCAATGCACTTCCCTTCTTCAGATCAGCTGGGGGCCGTTTCTCGAAACCGTCATAACTACAAGATCAACGACATCTCGCCACTGTCACGCAACTTGTCAGCTAAGTGTTTCACGAAGCCGTCTTTGCCAAGACGAGCGACAACTTCCGCGACAATGAGTTGTCACTGCTCCGAACCCGTCATATCTTTTTAATTGCTGTAAAGCGCCATCACAAGTCAGTTTATTGCCATTCCGTGGGCCGCGAAATGTACGATTAGTTTCACTCTCATTTTGAGAAAAATATAGACGAGTTCGGTACGTAATTCTCTGGGATGCGAAATGCAAATGTAAAGAAGTGATAATACAAATTATACAGAAATTTTAAAAAGCTGAATATAAACATTAAATCACAAATCATTAAACTATAACATATAAATAAAAGAGATAAGAATGTTACACACCGTTGTCCATATTCAATCCATAGTCTTTCTTAGGATACCATCATACCTTTGGGGCCTATGTGCATTATTATTCCCTCTCTAATTACTTCTTTCAAATCATATTTTCAATATTAAATCAATTATATGACGAGTATTGTGAGACTCTAGAATAAAAACTGGCTGAGAAAAGGTATTTTTCCTAAAATTCCTCGTCACAATAAACAAAAAAGTACGTATTGATAAACTATCACATTACGGTATCCTTCAACTACGTTTTGAGTGGATTGTCGAGAAAAAAAAACTCACCGGTTTTTCTTCAATTTAAGAATCTTTACAGAAATATGCAAATCGTTTGATGATCTACATTTGATAATGACACTATTTATTATTTATTTTAGGAGAATTAATATGTATATGTTTCTTTTTGAACAAGTTTAGCCCCAAAACTAGGTTTGGGTTATTCGTGATAAATCAAATGGATCGTGACAAAGACTATGTTCTTGAGCTGCTAGTATCGCTATATATCGATATCATGTCTGTTATGGCTTTGTGAAACGGTTTATCCACTTCATGACATCTCCGTAGGTCGCCGACAAAGATATGACTGTCATGGAGTTGGTTTCGAGAAACGGCCCCCAGGATTCCGTATTCGTCGCAAGTTGCCATATGCGCTATGTGTGCGGACGTGTGTGTATCGTATTCAAATGCTAAACGTAACTGCACGTAATATAGTGTGTATGATGTGTACGTGGACGCGTTGGCTACTAAATCAAATTCTCGTTTCTCGTTGCGACTCTGCCGGAAAAGATAAGCTTACAATTATGCGCTCACATCATGAACAATTACGACAATTATTTTGGAGTATCCCAAAAACCGGAAGAACAAGCTAAAAGGAAGAATTCGAAGAAAAGAAGAAGAAAAACGAGATGGATCAAAATGAGAAGAACATTGGAGGAAAAGAAGAATTAAGTTATTCAGAAGAAGGAAAGGGGGGGGGGGGGAACAGTTTTTTTTAAGGGTCGAGAGTAGGGAGGTGAGACATTCTGCAGAAAGAGAGAGCCTAGAAAAATGGGGTGGAATTATTGAGCATTAATTTTTTTTTCCCTTCATTTTGCCCCCCGAAATTGAGTGCCGACCAATATTTCGGGGGGGGGGGGAGATAACACGGCACTACAAAAAAAATCACTTTGCCCCCGACATTACATGTTTTTGTTGTTGTTTTGTTGAGGGGCCCAAGGGAGGACCCCTAACCCTCATCCCCTTAGATCCACCCCTGAGTTAATACCTCACTCAGAAGACCCTCATATCACTTCCACAATGTCGGCAAAAGCCTCTGTAGTCTGTACAGGTTGTGCATAACGCGACAAGAAACAAATGCAGGAAATACTATGGCTTATGTCATGGGCTCGCTGCTTTGTGATCGCTGATTGGTGGATGCATGGGGGTGTGAGCTGGGCCGAGACGGGGCGAGTCGTGGGATCATTCGATGAGGATTTTATGCATTCATGGTTCAAAGTTCTTGGGGGTTATTCATAAGCAATACATTAATCATAGTAATATTTGTTTGTGACATGCTAGACAGAACATAATAGAGAGAAACGAAAAATGTTGATGCAAGTTTTCGACATGTTTACAATAGCTTACCTTTTTTTCTTTTTTCCCCCATCATTTATTAATTGAATTGTACTAACATAAAAAGCACATAGATCTAGTCTTGTCTAATTGAAATGTTTACAAAGAAAAACACATAAATTGTATTCATATCACAAAATCTATTATACTTTTTCAACAAAGTTAATAAAACAAAATTCCAGAGGTGATACTTTTCAACATTTTGCCCTCCATAATATTTCCTTTAAAGGTAGTATGTCCCTTTTGCAGCCAGCCTCAAATTATGTAGAACTTTGCAAGAACTATGAATATGTCATGTATGTCCTATCTGTGAAATTTAAACGTTAGCAGTGTCCTAATATTCAAATTATGCAAGGAAACCCATTTACTTGCTAGACTTCACTGTCAGACACTATTGAGTGACTGACTGGCTTTTTTTTTCCTTTGGTAATAACATATATAAATTGAGCTGTAAAGGGTACATGAGCATTTGTCTACATCAATAACCCACTTCTTGTGATGGCCAAAATTTAACTGATTGAATCTTTGTGCAGCATAAAACGTATGACCATTCGGTACAATGGTCTGAAAATCAAGACTATTACTTATTGGCTCTATAGCTCCTAAGTCGATTTGACAACTAATAGTCGTTATTTTCCCACTTGAAGACATTTTCGAGTCCCACCTTTTTTAGGGAAATTCTAAATTAGTAATATCTTTCAAATGCCGTTGGAATTTAACCGTTTCATTTGTTTGGCCTGCAAATGGGACATAGTACCTTTAAACAAATGTCGAATATGTTTGTAAAATTATATTTTCTTTTTTGTGCATATCAAGTTCCAAGTTTCAAGTTTATTTGTCTTCCAGAAATCACATATAATAGAGTATAATCATAACAGTACAATGTAGAATAAAGAAAGACGAGGAGACCATGGTTTTAATGCACAGTTTGTTAATTTTAGGCTCCTCAGATGATCTGAAACAGATAAGTGATTCATGAATACAACAACTAATAATTATGGAACATATAAAACTATTTACAAAATACACTCAGAAAACAAGTACCCAACGATGCATCGACCACAGCATGGACCTATAGCATAATAAATAATCAGAAGCTAAATTGATTAATAGATTTGTCAAAACTATTTCGAATGTATATAATCACATTATGATTGCTGGCCTACAGTTATATCACTATAATGATTTTTGTTTTCATTATCAAACAGTACCTCTTTTTTTTGGAGTAAAAAAATTAAGACCTTGTTCCAAAATATTATTGAGTCATCACAATCATAAAATAAATGATAATAATTTTCTGTGCATTTGCACTTCAAACAATTAACATGATCGTATTTCCTTGACGTATGTCAAATTCATTTTCCCCATATTCGCCCAGGATAACTTTTTTCCATTTTTTTTTTTTTTTTTAATAAAAAAAATATTCCCAATTAATTTGAACATTTGGATCTATACAAATTCATTCAACTGGCGTTTACGGTGTTGTTTGACGATTGATGATCATTTGCTTTTAAACTTACACATCAAACAAGCAGTGAGGCTTCCCTTATACAAAATTTTGTATTTCTTTTGAGCCATCCCCAGGAAGAAAAATCAACATAATTATAAACAAACTCTTGAAAATCAAGATCATGACCTGTAAATATTAGAATATTATTACCGTGTCTCATTTCTAATAATGATCAGATACTAAAATATCTATACGATGGCGGGTGGAAGAAGGAGGTGATTCTCAAGCGAGGGGGGGGGGGGGGGGGGGTGTATCGATCGATGATATCATCCTAAAATTCATTTTGATTTTAAGCTTCTGATCCTGATTGATTTTGAGGTCAATTCTATCTCAGGAGGGGGGGGGGGGGTGGGAGGGTGGTGTTTCATCAATTGAAATTGATTTCGATCTTTAAAATGAATTTTAAGATCAATTTCAAGGCTTGATGAGACAACTCCCCCCCCCCCCCCTCCCCCCCCCCCCCCCTTCCTGGTCTCAGAACAAACATCTTCTCCAATTCTCAACACAATGAGATAAACGGCCATACTAGTTCATGCATACAGTGGACCCACCCTCTGGAACCCCCCCCCCCCCCCCCCACGGGCCCCACCCTATACAGACCTAGAAGACTGCACTCAAGACCTCTATTTATTTAAGGAAAACATAACTATGTTAATTTTATTGATTTGTTATAATGTACTTTGACATGTTGGACTTATAACTTTGGTGTATATATAGATAAATACAAAATTTGAACAACTGTTATGTGTAGCACATGAATACATTGTGCATTGCAAGATAATAATGTAGTCTATTTTTTTATATGAAGTCTTATAGTTATACTTGAGTTGCAAAGGAAATCAATATACTTATTTAGTTTATCTTGATACTCCATTTATATACCGTAGACTTTCCCTCTTCGATCCTTACTACTTTTATGATTCTTTCACAGGAGATAAATCATTTTTTTTAAATAAATAGAATCTTTGTAAAGCTCATTGAGACATTACTGTCTTTCGTCTTGTTAGAAATAATATGGTTGGGTGGTTGGTTTTATTTACGCTTATAACCAAAAACAAAATGAAATCAAAACACAAAAAACATACAAAACGCTAAAATATTTACATGGACTGTTCTATAAAATAAAAAAAGCAAATAGTACGTCGAGGGATTACCCGCTTCAGATCCACCGACAAAGTTGATCTGTTTTATCTCTGGATCTCCAAATAACTAAATATTGATTAATTAATAATAATGATGATATTTAGGCTTGGCTTCACATGCTTGAAAGTCGGCTGACTTCGCTGTGACCACGCTTAGGACCCTAATGGAAACTCCGACGATTATTGTCTTAAAAAATAATGGCAACGACTCTTCTGTCATTGCTAAATCTTTGTTGGTTACATAATCTTATTTTGTATCATCAAACTCATCATCGTTTTAAAAGTTTTGTACTAGGAGCAACGATTCCGAGGGCAGAGGGCACAGTATGCCTACCCTAGTTTTTTAAACTGAGTACCCCGTAAAATGCCCTCTTTCTCCTGAAAGTGGATATTTTTTATTTTGTTGACAAGGGGCCCGCCCGTTTCACTCATAACAAGGGGTCCATTTTCCCTTCAAGAAAAGTGCCCCTTTTCTTTCCAAAGTTTGCCTTGTCAAATCAGGGGCGTCGCAAAAGGGGGGTGTGGGGGGTGCGACACCCCTCCACTTGTCAGGATATTGTCGGTAAAATTGCGCTGCCGTCGGGAAAAAAAAAAAGAAAAGGGGGAGGGGAAAAAAGAGAGGAAAGAAAAGAGAAAAAAGAAAAAGAAAAAGAGGGAGGAGAGGAAAGAAAGGAAAAAAAAGAAAAGAAGAAGAAAAAAGATTAAAAGGGAAAGAAAAGAAACGGGGGTGAAAGATAGGAGAGAGGGGGAGGTAAGAGCCTGAGAGAGGAGGAGTGGGAGTAAAAGAGAGAAGGGGGTTGTTGGGTGGAGTCGTCTCGTCGAGGGAGCAAGAAAGACACGGGTAAATAAGTTGCTGTGTCGGGTCAGCTGTGTCGGTACTCTTGCTCGATCCTCGTGGACTATATCAATGCAGAAGTTTGAAGTCGGTGAGATGTATATTGTTGGTCGGCCGACAAAGTTTTTTACCGCTACGAACTGTGACTTTTTATCCGCTGTGACGACTTCGAGAGTAACTACAACTACAATACTTGTATTTTCTCGAAGTTTCACTTTCCTATAATATCAGCTAAAGAAATCAGAAATTTAAAATTTTGGGGGAAACTAAATTCAAACAAGGTATAAGAGTCAAACAACGGTACGACGAATCGTCTTCCTTTCTCTAAATTGTGATGAAACGCCAAAAATTCCGCGCTTCGCGCGTTAGGGAAAAACTTCATTTAGACGAGTCGAGAACGGTACAACGAATCGTCTTCTTTCTCTAATAATTTAAGGAAACTTCAAAGCTTCCGCGCTTCGCGCGAGAGAGGGAAACTGAATTCAGATGAATAGGGCTTAATAAGAGTCGAAAACGGTACGACGAATTGTCTTCCTTTCTCTATAATTATTGTGATGAAACGCCCAAAATTCCGCGCTTCGCGCGAAGGGGAAAACTTAGACGAGTCGAGAACGATACAACGAATCGTCTTTCTTTCTCTATATTGTGATGAAACGCCAAAAATCCTGCGCTTCGCACGGAAGGGGAAAACTTCATTTAGACGAGTCGGGAACGGTACAACGAATCGTCTTCTTTCTCTTATAATTTAAGGAAACGTCAAAGCTTGCGCGCTTCGCGCTAAAGGGGGAAACTGAATTCAGACAAATGGGGCTTATTAAGAGTCGAAAACGGTACAACGAATCCTCTTCTTTCTCTAATAGTTTAAGGAAATGTCAAAGCTTCCGCGCTTCGCGCGAGAGGGGGAAACTGAATTCAGATGATTAATAAGAGTCGAAATTGGTACGACGAATCGTCTTCCTTTCTCTATATTGTGATGAAACGCCCAAGATTCCGCGCTTCGCGCGAAGGGGAAAACTTAGACGAGCCGAGAACGATACAACGAATCGTCTTCTTTCCCTTATAATTTAAGGAAACGTCAGAGCTTGCGCGCTTCGCGCTAAAGGTGGAAACTGAATTCAGACAATAAATTAGGGCTTATTAAGAGTCGAAAACGGTACAACGAATCGTCTTCTTTCTCTAATAATTCAAACAAAACGTCCGCGCTTCGCGTGGAAGGGGGAAGCTTCATTCAGACAAGGATTAAGAGTCGAGCACGGTTCAACGAACCGTCTACTTTCTCTAATAATTAAAATAAACGTCAAAACTTTCGCGCTTCGCGCGGAGGGGGAGAGCTGACTTCAGATAAGGATTAAGAGTCGAGAACAGTACACCGAATCGTCTGCTTTTTCTCATAATTGAATGAAACGTCAGCCCTCCCGCGCTTCGCGCAGGGGAGGGAGAGAAACTGCATTCAGACAAGGATTAACACTCGAGCACAGTTTAACGAATCGTCTACTTTCTCTAATAATTTAATTAAACGCCAAAACTTCCGGGAGGGGAGAAACTGAATTCAGACAAGGATTAGCAGTCTTATAATGAAACGTCAAAGCTTTAGCGCTTCGCGCGGGAGGGGGGGGGGGGAACTTCATTCAGACAAGGATTAACAGTCGAGAACGGTACAATAAATCGTCTTCTTTTCCTAATAATTTAAGAAAACACCCACACCCCCTAATGAGCTTGCTTACTACCGCCCCTCCCTAAAATAAGATCCTAGCCCCGCGCCTGCATTAGGATATATAGCTATGAATGCTGACTCAGTTGACAAAATAATTCGTATATTTGTGTCGTCGTGGAAAATGACCATTTGCGCATACGCAAGTAGCCTACTACAGATAGTCAATAGGAAAAACAGTTTAGCCTTCGGCCCCGGGTTTATAGGGTTAAATGTGTAGATATTGGACATTTAATTTTGTCGATAATTGGTGGCTAGTTTTGTCGGTAATCGTTGGCCTCTACACCCCCCCCCCCCCCCACACTGAAAAAATGTCTAGCGACGCCCCTGCTTGTCATATCCGGGCGGCCCCTTTTCCCCACGGTGGGTGATAAGTTGCCATTTTCCGTTCTGACTGAGATGCATCATTTCCTATAGGCCTATACTTCCCTTGCCGCTTATAAAATGTGCCTTCATTGTTAAATTCCTTAGAAATAGAGGGGCTTTTAATTAATTGTGCAGCTAAGCTACGACTCTATACTGGAATGAAGCTGGGAGGGTCAACATCGTTCTCCCTTTATGAACCGCCCCCCCCCCCCCTCAGTGTTATTTAGGGTACGCGTATGCGTGTTCCCTCCTTTTGAAAACACCCCCTAAGTCCGGTGTGTAAAGTCATTTTTTGTGTATGTACGAGCCGGACTTTGGTGCGTGAAAAGTACCCCTTTACCGGACATTTTGGTAACACGCATGCGGTCATTCCGACCCGGGAGGCGTCATTTTTTTCCGCGGCACAGATCTGGGGCTTTAAAAAAAAAAAGAGGTCTTGATTTAACCCTAACCCTAAACTTTCCCATAGGCTCAACACGCACCTAACCCCAATCTGTGCCGCCGAAAAAAATAACACACCCGGAGTGGGGGGAGGGGGGGGGGGGGGGGGGGCGGCGGATGGGTATGAACACTGACAGTTTCAACTCGCAGGGCTAGTATAGAACCGTGCCCAGTTTCAGCGCTATTGAAACTGCCCCTTCCAGGGTAAAGCACCGGCCGTGCTATCAACTGTAGAAAAACTAGCAATGTATTATTATTGGAGGGGGCTTTATCTAAATATTTTGTTTCAAACAGACACAAGTTTGAGGATTTTGTCAATCTGACGCTGAAGAGTGCAGAATTAATATCTACATGTGCCAATCCTCCGGGGTTTACCCCCTGAATGGGAAGGGGGAATAAGGATTTATTGGGTATCAGATCGAGGTAAAAATATTGAGGGGGAGTGGGCAATTAAAACAATCTGTTGGTTCATTTCTCATCGTGGAGCGGACAATAAACATGTCACGAAAACAAAATCCACCTGATGAAACATTAACTACGCACCAAACATATCCCCCAACAACAACAAAAAAGAAAGAAAGAACAAACAAATATAAAGAGGTAAATAAATAAAATGGAAAACAGGAAAAGAAAAAAGAGCGCATGCGATGAACACGAGAGGGCGTGTGATAATTATCGATGGATTGGATTCGCAGCGAAAGTTGACGATTTCTTGTGAGTTTGCAATATTATTTTCAGTTATCAGTAACAAATTGAATTGAATTAATTCGTTTGAATTGACTCTGTGTGAATGTGTGACATATATTTAATTTTAGGTAAAACTGTTAATGGTCATTTCCCCGCAAGCCGAGCCCTAGACTAGACTAGAGTAGAGAAGGACGTGTCGGCCTTAGCACTAACTCCAGGGAGCTCCGCCGCCGAAGCTCTGGGGCGGAGCTCCCTGGAATTACTGTAGCCCTTACAGTTGTGCCCGGTTCAAAGCTTAAATTAAAGCAGGCATCTAGGTCTAGAATCTATATCTGTTTTATTTTTTAGCCACCCAAAACAGCATTAGGTCTATACTTAGTGTGTAATAAAACGTTTTCTGAACTTTAAAACTTTTTTGTATAAATAAATGCACCAGAAGGCAGAACTGGATGATTCGCAAAGACCAAGTTATCAAAGTATCATAAATCTAGTATCAAGACAAGACACAATGCAATGGTTGTGGAGAAAAAAATCTCTTTAGACTTTAGCGCTAGATCGGGTATGAGGTCCATACCGTACTATTAGTTTAGACCTTATACATTGTAGACGTGTATACCTGGCTATATCTAGCCACAACACCTTAGTGTTTCTTGATTTTTGTTTTATTTCATTTTATTATTAACAAAAAAAATATTTTCAGGGTAAGCGGCCGTTCTTCTAGCTACATGGTGTAGTGGAATCGGCTCCAGATGCAGAAACGAGAGAGATCTCCGGACCAGAAGCTTGGTTTTCCTCAGGCCAAGCAGTTCATCTGGAGTGGTAGGGGTCACATCTCTGAGCCAGCTGCTGATTCACATGATGTGCAATATGTGCCTCACAGTGCAATTAAAGGGATCACCAGTCAGGAGGATGAACAAGAAATTGTTTGGTAAGTGAGTGATGAAGAAAGAAAGAAAAGAAAGAAGGAAAAAAATCTCAGAAAATGTGCAAGCTTGCCTTTAGCTATTGTTTGTATGATGTATAGCCTAAAGCCTGTTTTTATATAATAATCGTTTCAATCAAGTATCTTTCTCAAGGGCCAGGGTATATTGCTACCCAAATGTTTAAGTTTGTTTCAACTCTTGATATTCACTTAACATTAATTATTTTTCTTGCTCAGCAATGTTTCATCAACCAAAATAATTTGTATTGAAACAATCAATATTTCATGAAATTCAAATACCGATACAGGGAATAATTTTCCTGGTATCGCATCGCAATTTGCTATGCATTTTTGCATGACTGCTATACAAAATATCTTTTGTGTAGCAGTTTTCTTCCATAGAAATGTACAGAATTTCATTTGAAATATTTATCCATCGGCTGACATTGCTAATCAAAAAATTTGAGGAAAATTATTCCCTGCGATACTCCCTGTTAGTCATTTTTTATTTTTGTCTACTCTAAGCTCTGCATTGTAATTTCTTTACATATATGGATAATGGAACAGGCTGGTCCACAAACAAAAATTTGAGCATATAAAATAATTTAACAACTTGGAACGAATAGAGTATAATCTGATGCCGATGCAGCTTGAAGTCCTGTATACTTTTGAGTCAAGGACTCCGAGGCCCTGCAAGCTTTGGGTCCTAATGTGCATTCTGAATTTCTGATGCAATGTGACCCGTATTTTGAACCATTAATGATCAGTATTTCATATATAATTTGGTTGACAATAAACATTTACCTGTCGCCAGTTGTCGAACCTGTTGCTTCAAACTTAAAATTTGTCTGTTCCATGTTACAGCCCATCTGTACTAGTTTGGCCAGGGGGATCAGACCACCCTGCAAGATCACTGACACATGGTTATCTTATCAAATCAGCTCTCAAATCTCAATTAACATAAGAAAAAGGGGCTCATGGGGGACCAACAGGCACCAATTAGGCATTGTTTGCTATATAGAGGGCGCAAGTAGCTATAAGTAGTGCAGTGGGGCTTTAAAACTGCTTGCGGAGCACCCTGATATACAGCTTAACATGATTCTGGGTATCGTAATCATTTCTCTTCCAGCAGTAGTGGCTGTGAATGTCATGTGCCTGGCTGCAACCAGTCGTTTGCGAGCATGAATGATTTTGAAGCTCACTACACGGTGTGCCATCGCTTTGTGTGTCGTTACTGCCAGCGCTTCTACTCAACCAATCACCTTCTAGAGATCCACCTCACAGAGAACCATGATAGCTTCTTCTCCCTGCTCTCACAACAGCAACCTATGGTATGATCATTGTTTTATTAAATTCAAATTAAATTTGATTCAAAGTTTATTCAACACTCTTCATAGTTCATAAAAACATTTAAAACATATAAATACAGAATGGAATGATACAAAAATAAGATAGTGATAACAAATAAAAATGGCAATTTATGAGAGCATTTGGGATAGGCAGAAAGGAGGGATTCCTTATATGAAAGCCTACTCCTAAAACACACACATACAGGAAAAAAAGAAACAAGAATAAAAGAACAGAACAAAAAAAACACAATGTCATGTACACTCAGAGAAACGCACCAGCAAGAGAGTGTAACACATTTACTCTACAAACGTGTCAAAGTTGCCCATGCTATTAATACTGATTATTATACTTATTTATTAACAGAAATTGTTTATATTTAATTTAATTTTTTATGGTTCTTACTTCCTATTCAAATGCATACCAAGTCCTCCGTAGTGCCCCAACAATGTCCAAAAAAAAAATCACTCCTGGGCCCCGTCTTATAAAGAGTTGTAATTGATCGATCAAAGTCAATCGCAAGTCCTCTAATCAATAGCAATTTTGCAGTCCTCAATCTTTTAGGTACATAGTTGTGATCGATATCAATCGCAATTAAGTTGCGATTAATATCAACTATTTATAAGACAGGGCATAGAAGTACACCCATACAACAAATGATCGTAGTAATCCAGATGGACTTCACATTGTTTTGCATTTTCATTGACAGTTTATTGAGTAAATTTTATTTTTCACCATTTCCATTTCATATAGTATTGCTGCCTTGAAGAAAACTGCAACCATCGGTTCATGGATGCACAGAACAGGCTAGATCACATGACCAGTTGCCATGGCTATCCAACAAACTTTCTTTTTGACAGAAGGTAACACCATTACTAAGTTTGTTCACCACAGAAGCAATGTCTTTGTTTTTTGTTTTTTTTTGAGGAAAGTTCATGTACATAAAAAAAATCTGTAACATTGATTATTACGTGTAAATGTAGCTGCTTTTCTCTGTGTTTCATAGGTGATGATATTATATGAATTAAACAAATCCATACTGGTCAAAACTTACTGGACTTGATTGAAAGATAACAAATTAGGTTCACTGAAATATGTATGTGGACCATTATATTTTCTATGTGCCCTGAGATTGTTTTTGTCATTTAAAAAGATAAATAGAAGTTTTTATAGTGTGATAAATTTGATAAAGGCATCGTTTAACAATGTTTAATCTGAGATGCATGGCCCTACGTGTTATCAGTGTCTGTGATATGGTGTAATATTGAAGCCCTAAAATAATTGCACTTCAAAAATATCATGAAGTGGCTCAAAAATGTAAAAATCTTTGAGTGACCGGTTTTATCATACTCATTTTCCCCAATAGACTAGTGTTGTAAAAACTGTTAGGAAAACTTTCTGAAATTTTGATTTCCATTCATTTCCATTCATAAATATCTTGATAATCAGACAGGCGATATGCTTTTAAAAGTCATGGGGTTCCTGACTGACCTAAAGGTTCATAGTTATTGCAGCATGAGCTAAATTCAGGATTTTGTCTAAGAATCTGAGACAAAGATACCCAATCCCTTTAAAGGTTGTATTTTTCTTTTAAATCATGAACACATGAATGTTATCCTAGTACTGTCTTCACATTCCAGGCTTCTGAACCATGTACCATCGCTGCTCTAACACAGGCCTGGATAGATCTTGCCTCTTATTCTCACATGTGTTATCTAATCTTGTTTGGTCGGTTTTCTTCCATAGGCAAAGTTTAAGAATGGTAGATACGACCGGAGGCCTTGAAGAAAGCAGAGACGTAGATGTTGCAGGTCAAAAGAAGAGCACCTACATAGCTAATTGTCCAACTTCAACAAAGTGAGTTATGACCTATGACCTTTGGAACATTTTGAAACTCTAATTCCTTTTCACTCATTCAGTGGGTATAAAGAACTACACCCACATTGCCAAATAGCCATCTTCTAGGAAGATTTTTAAATTGTTTTTCACTCATATGAACTCAATCAATAGGTCTAAAGAACATCAGGTACATGGCTAATTGTCCATTTTAACAAAGTGAGTTTATGACCTATAGCACAAGACTCAAACTGGAGAAGAATCATTTTCCAGGTAAAATTGGTTTACGCTGGAAACACTAATGTAATCTTAAAACCCTAGTTTTAAAAAAATAGTTTGTCTATCTAAAGAGATATTATTGGCACTGCACATAATAAGCTAAAGCCATTGAATCATTATTCAGCTGCATCAAAGACTTGGAACAGCATCCCTCTTTCCATAAGGGAAATTACCTGTCTTGCCACCTTCAAAAGATCCCTCAAAACTTACCCTTTTCCCAATGATCTATGTGATATACTTCCTGTACTGTTCATTTTTGTCCTCTTTTCATATATTTGTATTTGTAAACGCTATGGTACTTATTGTTTTTAGCGCTCCTAAATATTTGATATTATTATTATTATTATGTGCAGAAAACAAAAAATTAATTTTGTGGGTCGTGTGCTCCCCACCCCTCTGTACAAAGTGTATATCATCAAGCTTAATCAAACATTTTGAACTATTTTACAGGGTACCAGAGGCCATAAGCTTTGGTATTGGACATTCAGAGTTCTTCCATAGTCCTGGAAGTTGAGGACTTTTGACCTTTGACCTTTGACCTTGAGGTGAGTGAGCAGTTAAATCCCAAGGGTAAAGGGGTAATCTAACCTTAATAAAAAGTCACCTTAAAACAGGCAATGAGAAAAAAGCAGAAGAAGACACAACTGTAAGAGAAGTAGGCCCGTTTCATACAACTTCTCATAATTACCTAGTGCTAAAATTCAGTGATAAACTTGCTCTTGGCCAATCAAATGCAATGATTTCAGTAGCTTATGACAATCTTTATAGCATGTTATTGATAATAATGTTTATGAAAGAGGACCCAGATTAAACAAATTTGAACCATAGTGGAGAACCAAGAAGATAGTACACATGGTTGTCGTGATAGTAGGGCAGGGTAATCTTTTAAGTTTTGAAAGGTACTTCTTATTAACAAATTTGTCATTTGCTCTTTTATTCCAAATCATGGAAAGATTGTAAATCCATTGTTGCAGAATAGTGGATGAAATATAAAGGATATGTTGAACTCTCACTTGTTCATTGTAAGCAGGCACTTGATGTTTTATATCAGCACAAGTTGTCCAGTATTTCCAAAATAAAACCAGTGCTTACTCTAAAGCCTGTCTATACTAGTTTTGCCAGGGGGGATTAGACCACCCTGCAAGTGGTTATCTCATCAAATCAGCTCTCAATTTACATAAGAAAAAGGGGATCATGGAGGACCAACAGGCACCGATTAGGCATTGTTTGCTATATAGAGGGCGCAAGCACTGTAGCTATAAGTAGTGCAGTGGGTTTTTAAGAAAGATTGAACAATTATAAGAATGTTAAGTTGTATTTTTGTTTGTGCTTACATACACAGGATTCTTGACTCGGAATGGCAAGATTATTCAGAAGAATGAAACAGACATCCAAGAGCAGGGAGAGCAGGTGGAAGTGAGAAGCAGACAAGCGGTTAAGACTGGTGAGAAGCGTTAAGACTGGTTGAGACTGGTTAAGACTGGTGAGAAGCAGACAAGCGGTTAAGTCTGGTGAGAAGCAGACAAGCGGTTAAGACTGGTGAGAAGCAGACAAGCGGTTAAGACTGGATCTTCTAACCAACGCTACAGGCATAGCAGCTCTGTAGAGCCACTTATAGAGCATGTGGTCTTTGGCGATATCAGCAAGTCAGGGCCTCAAGCGCAGCTGTATGAAACATGGGCTTGAAATACAATCGTGTACCTGCCATTGTTCCAGTCAATTTGTATAGATATGGGTGTATCGTCTGTTTTGTGCAAGAAAGGCGTTAACTCTTATCATTTTACATAGAGCTAATGACCATCTAGCTCCAAACAAGACGATTTACAAGTGTCTTTGAGGGATGATACATGTGTATTGACAGTAAGGAAATGTTTTTCCTACTTCAGGTATTAAACTCAATTTGAATTTATTGCAATGACGAACCTTCGTCATTGCCTTGTTTTCGTTCACATTCTTCTTATTAATATTCTTACTTCTTCTTCCTCTTCTTGTCGTCCGGAATCCCATTCGCTTTGCACGTAGTGTTTGTTATTCCTTGTTAGGTGCTTTCCTCATTTCTTTTTCCTTTCAAATTTCATAGGCATAATCTCTAACATCTCATCAAGGTCACTACATTTTTCGATTTTCGGAATCACTCATGCATAACTGTCCAGGCGCCATGTTGTCCGTTTCTGGTCCATTTTAAGGCCTTTCTTTCTTCCTTCCTATCTCCACTATCCTAGATCCTACAAACTTCTAACAAATTCCTCTAGATAGTCTGAGAGATGTTCTTTAATCTGCGACGGATAACCTGCCCTTCAAAATGCCATCTTCGTACTCAAAATTCAAATCTGAAACCGACTCCGTCAAAAGTCTCTCAAATTCTTGAAAAATTGACCCCTAAATAATCTAAAACTGCCATAACTTTCTCATATAAATTCCGTTTTGTATTTAAATCTCACAGTATCTTTATCTCATAATTGCACATAGCCATGCCAAACCTCACGCTCCAATGGCTTTGCAAAACAGAAATATGGCGTCATTGCACGCACATAGTTTTGAGACGATTGCATTTCTAGTTTCAACTGTTTCCCACTTTTCCGTTGTGAATGATCTTGGTGTATAAGCTCCATTAAGTTGATTGCAAGGTGCACATCCAATGAGTTGTTTTATAAATTGTGTTAGTTGATATCGAGGGGTCGGTGACACAAAAACTCCATTTTGAGAAAAAGTGGTTTATGTGTCACTGAACACTTCGGCCTTAGGGAGTCGAGTCTATGTTTCACTAGCCATTGACTTCAATGGGGTGTTTGGTGGAGTCTTTGTGTTTCCTGGAAAGCCCACAAATTATGGAGTTACGTCGTTGTGTCAAAAAACACAAATAACAAAAACAAAATAAAAACTGCAATATGAAAGGATTTAGAAAGAGTAATGCCTGGAGAGTAACCAAGGGATTTGTAATGTTTGGTCGTTTTTGTGTGTAGGTGCGTGTGGGTGTATTTGTGTGTAGGGTGTACATGGTTGGGATGTGAGAGAGAGACGGGGAGATGGGTGGAGAGAGAGAGAGTTGTAGCCTATACATGTGGGTGTGTGTATTTGTGTGAAAGAGAGAGAAAGAGAGAAGAACAGACTGGAGACACGGCTGCTACCTAATATATTATACAGTGAAACCTGTCTATAAAGACCATCCAAGGGAGACAAGAATAGGCAGGTGGTTCTTATGTACAGGTTCCTATAGTACATGTTTCAATGAGAAACCATTTTCAAGGGAAACACAAAAAATGTGGTCTTTGTAGACAGGTGGTCACTAAAGCAGGTTTGACTGTATATCAACACCTCATACTCTGGCACAATGTATGTATGTGGGTAGTAAGTCTGTTTGTGGTGTGTGTGTGTGTGTGTATAAATCAGATAAACAGACATTAAAAAAAACAGATGACACATATCAGATTTGTTTCTTCATTTAGCAGTTGTGTATTATACAGACATCACAGTAATTCTCACGCTCGGCCACATATACAATTCAAATCATTTATTCCCTCATTATGTAAACATGGATAATTTTTGCATAAATTTGCATATCATTTACACTGTCCATATATTTGCATCTACATACATGTCATAACACCAATCAGCCACATTAACATGACATGAACATTTTACCCATATTTTACACGACGCATTCAGTTCATTCACAAAACGCTTTTTGCTACTTTATGTCAATACACATGAATCAATTTCATAATTTCACCAAAGCATATCTGATATTAGCATAAAAATATTGCATAATCATGAAATCAGTGAGTTGTATCATTAAAGTATGCCTAATTTGATCATTTCAAATATTTGAAAATGATATAATATGTGCAGGTAGACCCAACAAAAATGGCACTAATACAACCTAGAATATGGCATATATTTGAATGCAGCACCTTGCATTAAGATTCTAATTCAACTTTTATCAATGCATTTAGTAATTTGGAATGTGTCCAGCGCTCTATTTTGATGTGTGGCATTAATTTCTACAATATATCTACCTTTCTTTTAAACAAAGCACATTTGTAGCTTATGGAACAGAAAATAGCCACTCAATCACCCCTACCTATGAAAGTATCCCACAACTTATATAATAACATCTGTACAGACATGAATTAACAATTGATTTTATATGAATCCTATAAACCCTAAATAAAAAGGTTTCAGTGTTACCTCTATGTTTGTATAAGAGTTAACAGCCATCTGGATCCGGCCAAACAGATGATATGAAATATCAATCTCTTTGAAATATTATTCAAACATTTGCAATTTTACATTTTGAAATTACATTTAAATTCTATGAATACATTCAGGTTATTACACTTTAATTTAGCTCACTAACATTTATCTTAAATACTTTCCACATAAATGCTGTGTTTCACTAGCATTTTTTCCCCAGTCAATAAAGCAAGAGTTCATAAATTTCTTGTCTGTATATCAAAATTTCAGTCACATGATAACATAATAGCACATTCATGATAACCTGACCTTGAATAAAAGTTGTAACGTGACATATAGTAATAACTATTTTGTTGTTAAAGCGATACCGAACTGATGAACTTTCTATCCTAGCGTACTGTTTATTGCACAGCGCCATCTAATGGTCAACTTGCCAACAGTGCGTAACACAATACCTAATTTGCCGCTTCACAGACGGAGGACTCTATGCGTGAACAAGCAGCGCAGCTAGGGAAGCAGCGAATTGTGGGAGAACACTGCTACAGCTGACCTGAGAGGGGATTTTGCGGTAGTGCTTCTAGTACAGTATTGCTTTAAACCATTAGGATATTAATCATGCTGAATATAAAGAGATGGTGGGTTCGTTTAGTAAGCGGAAGTTTTTCTCCATAGTTACTACAAGCACAATGTTCAAACAGTTTGTTTTACCACCTACATGTAAGGTAAATGTCTCTTGAGAATGATTCAATAAATTCTACCTGTACAACAAATATTTTTTTTAAGATGATTGGTAAACTTTAAAGAAGACTGTTTCTACATCTTTATGTAATCTTCACATTCTTTAGGACTATTGCAATTTCTAAGCAATATGCAGGCAATATTTCAGTTGCTTCAGTGCAAGAAAGGTTAATATAGCCTACTCTATTCAAACCCACATTAAAACTTGAAGCTATGAATAGAGAAAATAGAGAAAAAAAAAACACCCCAAGAACCTGGCAAAGGGATTTCAAGATTTGAATTTGCCCTACGCTCATTAATGTCGAAATTAATACCGGTACTCCATTGCCACCGTCATTACAAACAGAGACAAAGTGACTAAAACAATGACAGAATTGACGTTCATCCACTTCATGATACAAATAATAAGGCCCCATATTGGTGTCACAAATATGAGATGAGAAACAGGTTCTGAGTGAGAGATAAATAGAGTAAAAGTATACCGGTATGAGAAAATGTAAATTTATATTTTTGTTTTCAGCCCGAGCTAAATACTAAATCAAAATCAACAAATATTTCCATTTAATTCAAAGTATCTATTTCAAATTATTTGATAATTATAGGAGTAATTTCAAAGCAATTCCATGAACACTGAAAACAAAAACAAATACAAAAAAAGAACAGTTTAGATCAATGTTTCAACAAGTATTTTCAAAATTTGATGAGTGCCTTACCTAAGATTTAGTGTTGAATTTATTGCCCTTTAGCTACATCCCCTAATTATAATGTTATGTGATATTAACATCAAAAATGGTTAAACAACTTGGTAGAGTTATGTTTGGATGGTAATCCCCAAATTGAGCTGATTTTTATATCTACCGGTATAACTTTGAGAATGATTTTTTTTTAAAACTTCAATACTATCACAAAATTTACCGGTATTGGGCCTTTTCTAATGCAAAATATATATTTTTTAAAATTAAATAAAAAAGTGCCATCTAAACCACAGAAAACCGAGTTACAAATACATTAACTGGACTAATATAGGCATACTCATATGAAATATATCCTTAATACATTAAATATGTAACTTCTTTATCACAATTTTCTTCATGTAGTGATGCAAAGCAGTATTGCACGTAAGTGGCTCTCTATAGGATTTCAATAATCTTTGAGACGTTGTTGGGCAAAGCTTTACAAAAAACGCAAGAAGAGTCAAAATGTAGATTTGACAGCAGAGGGCCATGAAGAGTCAACTATCTACCACTGGGAAACCTTCCAATGTCAAATTGTAATTGTTTATATTACTTAAAGCAACATTTTTGACATAAATATGACATTAAGTGCTTCATCTATATTTCAATAAGAGTAATTATAATAACCATTACATGAATAAATAGCGGTGCAATTCTTATAAAAAACATCTCATTCAAATATCCTAGTAGAATCCTCGTAGCATACAGGCATTGTCAAATATAAATAATCACC
Source organism: Strongylocentrotus droebachiensis (assembly GCA_035222895.1). Classification (NCBI taxonomy): domain Eukaryota; kingdom Metazoa; phylum Echinodermata; class Echinoidea; order Camarodonta; family Strongylocentrotidae; genus Strongylocentrotus; species Strongylocentrotus droebachiensis. The sequence continues at coordinate 115,298 of JAVYIG010005354.1, read as the reverse complement.
CACTAAGTTATGAATAAATAGGAGAATTAAAAAATATAAATGACATGAATATTGATGACATGAATATATGAATATTAATATCTAATAGGTGGGATACATTGCATGTGAAAGATGGGAAAATTTAAGTTTTTCCCTGGCAAGGTATATTGCTGGCCTACACAGAGTAAACCTAAACGTAATAATTTGCATGGCACATGAATATGCATGTGAGTTAAACATACTGGAAGGGGGCAAGATTAATATATATGGGAAAAAAAGTGGTGAAGCTATAGCTTTTATAATGATGGAGACACGAGAAAGGGATATGCACCATTCGCACCAATGAAAAGGAGTTTTGCTTTTCACGCACATGTACTATTAAACACGATTCATAACTGGGTAATCTTGCCGTAAGGAAGCTTTTAGAAAACCCAAGCTACAGTAAAGTAAGCCCTAACCATTTAGTTTTTGATATTTCCAGTTAGTTTTCTAGAAACTAATTTGTTTCTTCAGTATGCCACGACCCTTAGGGATAAAATATTTTAATGTCACTTTCATGAAAATTTCATTGATTTATTCTATTCTATACAGCACTGTCCTACTCAATACTGAGTGCAAGTACGTAACGTCAGCGGGCAAGTGAAATATTGCATTCTTTGTATCTATTTCTTGTTTAAAATGGGGCAAGTAAATTCTTCTTCTGGCAGGTACTGTGTCAGTTATTTATTCTATCACATCAGGCAACTAATCAGTATAACTGTTATGGGTCATCTCAGGCATGCAAGTTGGCAACTCGGTCAACCATACAGTGGACCAATCTCTAAAAAACATTTTGTTTGTATGATGGTAGTTATATGTTGCAATGTTCAGAATATGAGCTACAAATACAACTTCTGTTTGAGGGATCAAGTATAATAGTCAACATACCTGCACGCGCTCCATTCAAATAGTGCCCGCACAGAACCCAAGTTCTGAGTAATAAGTTTGATGTTATTTCTTTATTTTCTACATACACTGTATCCGTTTGCCCACAGAAAGCCAAGTAAATTACTTGAGGTTGATTTTATACGTTCTAGCTGTACATAAATTATTTCTTTCAGGCGATTGATACACTCTAAGGTTATTAATGATCAATCTTAAAATACAGCAGCCATCTTTATTCAGAGGCCACTAAAATTATCTTTTGTATTGGAAAAGGGCTTAAAGGCCGACTGTACTAGTTCAGCCAGAAGGGATAAGACCACCCAGCGAGGTCACTGTGACAGGTGGCTATCTCATAAACTCAGCTCTCATTAACATAAGAAAAAGAGGATCATGGGGGACCAACAGGCACCGATCGGGGAAGTTTTCTATATAGAGGGAGCAAGTAGCTACCAGTAGGACATTGTGGCTTTAAGTGACAGTAAAGAGATGCTCATTTCAAGCACGTATCGTCTAGCTTTGATCTATTTTCCTTACGTGCATTTCAATCTATTGCCTCAATCCTATACATAAATTACATGTAATTCAGCGAGAGATACAATACAAAACAAGGCAAGGTATTCTGGCTTTAAATACTATCATCAAGCTACAAAGGCAAAACATATACAAGAGGCAAAGACAGTGCACTTATAACCTGAATTATTTGTTCAATTATTACAAAATGAAGCATGGCACAGTATCGTACGCAGGGCAATAATTATTTAGTCAATTTCTATTTACACGTTCGTGGGCGAAAAAGCTCCTTTTTCTACCCCCAGTCCATCTTTTTAACACTGAGATGTAACAACAACATACACATACAGACTACATAATACATACACAGTAGGAAAACATTAACATTTTGCACCACAAAAAAGAGCAAAATTCTTGATTAAGCACAATTAGTAATGCTGTTTAAATAGACCAATATTCTTCTTGATTATGTAACATTAACTTACATGGGGAGAGAATAAAAGGGCCTGGTTTCACAAAACTTGTTATCAATACCAAGTTGCAATGATTGTAATAAGCTACTAAAATCAGTGCATTTGATTGGCTGAGAGCAAATCTGTTACAAAATTCTGGAACCTGTTACTGATAACAAGTTTTGTGAAACAGGGTACAGCTTGGGCAAGCACAAGGTGGGGAAATCCCCTACTACAAGGCATGACATCATCCAGGCAAAGATTTAACAATATGATCTAAGTAGGCATTCTAGAGTCTGAAATAAAAACATTTTTGAAGACAATATTATTTGATTATCTTTTTAGAACAACCTACTGTATGAGCCAATATTTTGAGAATAAATAATTTGGCTATCCACAGGGTCACAGATATTTTCATGAGTTTCACGATTTTTCATGATTTTTACATGTTTGCACACATATTCTGCCACCATGTTAGCTTGTTTTTGATTTTGGGAACATACCAGTTAAAATTCGCGAAATAAAAATTATCGGCTTACACAGTATTTAGGTGGGACTGAAGTAATTTTGAATGTTGGTTTTCTTTAGATATACTGAAATCAAGCACCAAGCATTGCCATGAAGATGTTAAGCATATTCATAAAGCATCAAAGCTCTAATTCATCACTGATTATGATCGGGTAGCGATCTATGAGAGGCGATCCGCTGGATGCGTCTTGCGTAGACGTCTGAAAAGCAAAGCAGCCTGCATCATCTATCTCCTGCATGGGATCGACATCCTGGTTGTCTAACCTCACAGCATCGTGAATCATCATTGCTGGGCTTTCGGCTTCCGCTTCGTTGACGGTGTTACCCATCTCTCCTCCCGCCAAACCCTCCCCTATTCTGGTCATAGCATCGGGTAAGGAAGACTGGAAATCTAGAGAGAAGCTTTTCGATAAGCCTCTCTGTTGACTGTTCGGTCTTGTCGGCAGGGTCACATGATATACGGCATCGACAGACGATACGGGGCGTTGACCCTCGTCTATTTTTAAAGTTCTAACGTCGCTAGCTGATTCGGGCGGGGTGTTGCCGTTTTGCTGGTCAGCGAATGAAGCATGGAATTCTGGGGAATTGATGGAGAATCTTTCTGGTGAGGCGTAGAGTTTCTTCTGGGCTGATGGTGGTCTGGGGCGTCGTAATCTCACAACCACGACTTCCTCATCGTTCTCCTGCCCAGGGGTGTGGTGGTCGAGGACTGCGCCCGCTGACAACCGCTTTCTTGTCTCGCCGTTTTCCGTTATGACGGTCGAGTAGCGGTTATTGAAGCGTTCGGCTCGCATTTCATCACCCATGCTGTACCTGTGCTGTAACCGCCTCTGCCGGGTGTTATTACAGTTACTGTTAAGGGCAGTGACTGGCGTGATCCCGTGACGCGGACTTGATATACGCTGTCCTGGGTACATACCCTCGTATTTACACAAATCATCGTTACGATCAAAATCTGGAGTCAGTGGTCGGTTGTTGTACTTTGCCAGGATGTGGTCGTACTCGGAGAGGACATTGTCGAGGCTCAACCGAGTCGTGAAAGCCGCAAAATCATCATCGTAGCTTTCGGACCCCCTGCCGAGGTGCGACGAGACGTGGATTGATTTAGGTCGGGGTGCCGTTGTACCGAGCAGCGCTTCATCAAGTCCGCTGAAGAGGTCAAGGTTCATGGATCGACGCTGTGCAGGGGTACGCATAAATACAGCACCATCGCTCCCACTCGTCTGTAAGTTGACGTCATACTTTCGTACCTCTTCCCCCGTGTCCATATCATCCAAAGTATCGTGCGGTGAGGTCTGCGTACGTACCGTCACCATGATCGGACGATCCATTACATCATCAACCCCAGTGTCGGGACTCCGGCCTAAGCTCGAGTAATCATCCGCCTCTGTACTCGACTCCCGTTTTAACTTGGCTTTCGTCTTGATAGACATCGCTCTTGAAATTTTATCCAGGACAGAACCCGTGTGATCTGGTGAGGTGGAAGAGCATCCACTCTCTGTCATCTCCACGTCGCGATACTCTGGTGTAAACGCCGCTGCCACCGGCGAAGCGATGGATGTCTTCAGCGGGTGACGCTGCGGAACGGCAACAGGTTCTGCGATGGTGCACTGATACCTCTCAGGTGACGACGCTTCAGTCGGAGAGGGCGGGGGAGTCTCCTCTTGATAATGATGCATGTTTACATCGCAAGCCATGTGGACATCATCATTTCCGACTTGCCAGTTGTTCTCAGTTGCACTCATCTTCCGACCGATCTGCAATGAAGTTTGGTGTCCGTAGGGCGACCTCAGTGATGCCTGATCGGATTCCATGCTGCTCAAGCTCTGGTCAATCCACAAGGGACTGTTTGTGCCGCTTCCCCGCCGGCGTCCCAGCTGGCACGTCGCCCCGCTCTCCTCCTCGATGAAGATCTCATCCCCGGAGAAGGGGTTCTCACCTCTCCTTTCTGCCAGCATCTCCCTGGTTGCAGCGGCAACGATGTCCGCATCTACCTCAAAGAACGAGTCCGACGATGATCTCCGCAGGTTGTTCTCCATGCAGGCAACTGAACTGCGGCGCATGTGACCCTTAAATCGAGGATCTGTATTCACAGAAAAACAATGACAGTGTAATTGGAAAGATAGATTGCAAAATGGAATTGTACAAGCTTGGCATTAAAGGAAAAAGAAACAGAAGGTAAATGATACTAAAATTCCCATTTCTACTTTTTTTTCATCTGGTCCTTTTTGTTATCTGTAACAATCTCTAAATCATAATTCAAATTATTTTTGGTTGTTGAAGATGTTTCTGTAGTATTCAAGTACATTTTTTATAGAAAATTGCAGATCTTAATTAACAAAAAATGAACAACTAATACCGTGTCATGAAAACATTTTTAGGTAATAAAAAAAGCTTACCATGAATATAACCGTACTTCTCCTGGCCTTGCAGCTCCGATGCTGACTCTGCTGACGAGAGAGACTCCGCGCTCTTGACGGATCGGAGGCTTGTTCGGTGTGCCCTGGAACCGAAGTGCTTGGAGGGAGGTACCCGTAACGAAGCTGGGTCATGTGACATCTTGCGTTTGACCTCCTTACCGGTCGATTTAGAGAAGAATGCCTTCCATCCCGGGGACTTCTTGGCTTTTGAAGCAGAGAATCGCTTGCGACTAAGGCAGGAGAAAAAGAAAGGATACTCTTTGGAAAGATGTTTACAAGTTATATTGTCTGTTCAATGCCAGAAAGGCAACAAGTTAACAACCCCTTGATCCATAACAAACATCATTTAGATTATGCCTTAAAAAAAAGATGTTGTATTGCCCTTTAAGTTAAAAGCCGACCATAGATTTCAAGATTTTTGGGTCTTACTGCTCATACCCATAGCAGAATGCAATCCTGGTAAAATAAGGTGCCAATTCAAGGATTGTATTCCGTTAAAAAAATTACTGCCATCCAGTGCAAAACTGTAGGTCTGCAAAAATGGAAATAGATTGAGCAAAAATTGTTCACTTCTACTTTTCCATCAGGGCCCCATTGCACAAAACTTACCATCGATGGTAACTTGCCATCAATGGTCACTACCATGGAAACCTTGATTTTGATTGGCTGTTGAGCCCTGTTACCATGGTAATTGCCATTGATAGCAAATTTACTATCAATGGTAAGTTTCATGCAACGGGGCCCAGTGCTTTGAGTGCAAAGTTATTGAGGTAATCCACGAAATACGGGCAAAATGTTCACGAAAGGGATTATGATCAATCAATTGGTAGACAATACGGGAATTCCCCTTACCTCTCCGGAGGGAGATCTATGACAGTATGATACTGCTTGGGTAGAGCGGCTGGGCCTCCGCCGACCTCTATGAACTTTGGTTTGTCATCCTTGTCTGCGCTGTCGTTTCCCTGGGAGGATGACCTCGCCCTGGCCTCTTCCAGAGAGAGCAGCTTGGTAGGGGTGGACAGCACCAGGGACTTGGGGCGTGCCATCTCATGGCTGACACCTGGTAGGAATGGGCAAATAATCGTAATGATATTGGGTGGTATTCTCGAAAGCGGACTAACTTTAGTCCTTGGTTTAACTTTAATCCACCGACTAAGTATGGAATGCCAAGTTTCCATATGAATATGTTTTTGAATAATTTAATCTGTCACTAAATCAAAATGAAATGTAATTACATAATTAATAAACAACAATATAACTATGATATAATTATGTTATCATGTTTATTTAGGGACATATCGAACTATTCAAAAATATATTCTTATGGCCACTTGGCATTCCATACTTAGTCGGTGGATTAAACCATGGACTAAAGTTAGTCCGTTTTTGAGAATACCACCCATTACATTTATAATGTGCCTTTTTCGTTTGAAACAAAGTGCATAAACAAGAAATACAAATATAGCCATACAGAGCGAATCGCAAGAATGAACAGAAATGAACAAAACGCTCATAAAAATGATGTGAAAAATGTTGACAACATCAAGTAAAGACTAGCCCTCGGTATCTTACCGCTAGTAACATCAATTCCGTTTACACACATGTACTACAATACCGCAGAATCCCAAAACACAATTTCACGGTCAAAGTTATTACACCTGGGGGTGTTTCACAAAGATTTTAGGTCAAAGTTAAATCTAAGTTGGACTTAAATATTATGGAGAGCCATTTGTAGCCTTATAATGAAATATATTCAAAAGCAAAAATACAAGTATTTTAGACTTCATAAATTCCACATCAAGAACATGAAATCTCCCATGATAATAGAAAATATGAATGATTTGAATCAACATTTTATGCCTCTTAAAATAACTTTTACAAACTATTTTCAAGGATGCTAAGTGCTTTCCATATTTGTGAAGTCCAACTTAGGATCTTTGTGAAACGCCCCCCTGGAAGTTTGTTCTTACCTGGGACATCTGGGAAGAGCTTATCATTAAAGATAAGATCACAATGCTTGACAAGATACTCCACAACGGTCGCTTGGACTTTGATTTCCATAAAAGCTGCACACGAACCAGTCTCAATGTCCTTTGACCTATGAAAGAGAGAAAAAAAGAGAGAAATTCTTCGACATAAATTTACATATCCAGTAGAGCAAGCCTGATGGTGTGGGATGGAGAGAGTAGCAGTGGAGGTGAGGCAGAGAGTAGGAGCTTGGGTTGAGGACATACTATATTATCAGAGTATTGTTTGAAACCCATACAATGGCAAGGCTCTTAATATTCATACTTGTGTCACTCACGAATGTCATCATCAGGATATCACTTCACCCTTCTCCTCATTATCACGGCTCCATAATCATCAATATCATCATCACCATCATCACAATCATTATCATAATGAGCATTAAGTGTTAAAGTTTGGAGCCCACATGATGGCAAGTTTTTGATATTCATACCGGTCTCACTACTGATCTAACATCATCATCATCTTCATCATGAGTAATCTCCAATTCTAATCCTATTCACCATTCTCCTCTCCCTCCCCATCAAAATCATTATCCTCCTCCTCCTCCCCCTACTCATCATCTTTGCTTCATTATCATTATCATCATCATCATCATCATCATCATCATCATCATCATCATCATCATCATAATCATTATCATAAAGACCGGTCATTACCTGAGTAAGTTTGGTGCCCATACGATGGCAAGGTTCTTGATGTTCATACTGGTCTCACTACTAAACCAATGTCATCATCAGGATAACAAGTTATTTCCAATTCCCTTCTCTTCACACTCTCTCTCTCTCTCTCTCTCTCTCTCTCTTCCTCCTCCTCCTACTCCTTGCTATGATGGCAAGTCATCATCATCATCACCAATCACAACCATCATCATCACAACCATTACCTGAGTAAGTTTGGTGCCCATACGATGGCAAGGTTCTTGATGTTCATACTGGTCTCACTACTGAACCAACATCATCATTATCATCATCATCATAATCCTCCTTCTCCTCCTCTTCATCCTCATCATAATCCTCCTCCTCCTCTTCATCCTCATCATCATAAGATTTATCTCCAAATCTAATCCTAGTCACCATTCTCCTCTCTCTCTCTCCTCCCCCCCCCCCCCCCCCCCTCCTCCTCCTCCTTCTCCTCCTCAATGCTTCATTATCATCATCATCATCACATCACAACCCTTATCATTACCTGAGTAAGTTTGGTGCCCATACGATGGCAAGGTTCTTGATGTTCATACTGGTCTCACTCTTGAATGATGACATGTAGGAGAGATGACGAATGAGGAACTGCAAGGTGCGGTAGTGAGGCGGTGGTAGCTGCTGTACCGTGTCGTGCATCTTCATCAAACGATTCTCCTCACCCGACATAGCAGCCTCCTGTAAATGGAAAAATAAAGTGAGAATGTATGACTTCACATACTACTAATAATAATAATAATAAAAACGGTGCTAATAAAGCGCTTACCACCGAAGTCTCTAAGCGCTATAACAAACAAAATACAATCATAAACAATTACATATTTAACAAAACAAAAATGACAAATAAACCTACAAATTACAGACAGTATGAATTATACATCAATGTGAACAGAGTAAGTTAATCCTCAAAAGTAATTTTGAATAAATGCGTCTTAAGACAAGTGTTGAATTGGTTTACAGTCTGACAGCTATACAGGTACAAATCATTTTACACTATGCTCCTTTTTCTTCTATCATAGTGTTAGACCTGCTTTAGGTGCATTATGATGCCTTCATACCATGGAGGCATAATCAGGCACAGCGGAGCACCCCAATTACCGTGCGATCGACTCTCGTCCAGTTAACATCATTTGCATAAAATCAACAATTGTGTACCGATCGATGCGAAAAAAAGTAAACAAATTTCGAAGACAAATTCTTCATTAATGTGATGAATATCACCAATCAAAGCTACTAAATCGAGTATTTAATAAATTTGCAAGACACTCATGTGTATAAAAAGAGTTATTGATGCACAGAAAATGTGAAATTTAAGGGATAGTTTTGACGAACAAAAACGAAAAAAATGAGATACAAAATCACCGTAAAATTCACCATTTCTTTTAGAGCGAGAAAGAATTGCCTCGTATGAACAAAAAGAAAATTTAATAATCTCAATCCTTGTGAAATATCTCTTTTCATAGTTGCTTGATAGGGTCGTAACAGAGAAAAACATACCCCAATGTCCGAATCTCATCGAACAAAAATAATCCTTCGTTGTCGCAAAATTGTTTGACCAGTCCCATACATTCAAATGTGTGTCATGTCTAAACCTCGCGTGTGCGTTGGCTATACATGTCTTGCCAGCCGACTGCACACGTGCACGCTAATGGCTCAGCTGTTTCGATCTGGCCTGCACCGGGCCTAAGACGCATGCGCAGTACATCGCTGAGATCGATGACGTCATGTTCAATGAGTTCGCTGACTACAACTTTTAAAAATGAAGCCCCATGAAAAAGAACGTTATAACCAAAAAAAATACAGCGGAGAAGCGAAAATTTCGCCCATGTATGGATTCAACCCTAATGAATATTCATACCAAGTCTCTACTTCGTGCATTGCTTGATAGGGTCATCACATTATAAAGTAGACGTCGTGTTTTTCGAGGGGCGAAGCTCAAAACACATTAAAGCCCAAGTCCACTCCAAAAATAACTTACTTTCAATAGAACCAGAAAAATCAGACAAACCAATCAAAAAAAGTTTGAGCAAAATCGGATAACTAATAAGAAAGTTATGAATTTTTAATGACATGAAAAACTTTAAAAATCATTACACAAATTGGCAACTCACTCATGAGTCTGTGACGTATGGTCCTCACTATCCACTCATTATTTTCTGTATATTAATACTATAAATTTCCTATTTTCACCCTAAGAATCCTATTTCTTCACACCAGCATTCAAGTTAGATTGTTAGTAATATGTGTTTGTGTGGATGCTCAAATAAAGAGTAATAATTTTGTCCAGTTAAATCATGAAAAAATGAATTTTGATAAACTATTTATATAAAAGTCAATAATTATGAAATACAATATTCAGAAAATAGTATCAATTCTTCAAAATTCATAAACGTTTTTGGGAAATGTCATGCACGCAATATGATACAAATCATATAACCTGGGCAAAGGCATGGGGAAATCAAGTTTTGGGGGATAAAAAGGGAAATTAATTGGATTAAACTATGTAAAGCAATTGATAAGTTGTGAGGACATGACGTCACAAACTGATAACCATCTTGGCAATTTGTGTTGTGAATCTCATTGTTCCATAGTTTTACATGCTTTTTCAAAAATTCATAACTTTCTTATTAGTTATCCGATTTTGCTCAAACTTTTTTTGATTGGTTTGTCTGATTTTTCTGCTTTTATTGAAAGTAAGTTATTTTTCAAGTGGACTTGTCCTTTAATATCTCAAGTTTTATTCCATGGATTTTCGTATTTATTTCACTGACATAAAATTCATAATAATTTTAGTTAGTATGGAAAGTTTCATAGCGATATTGGCAGTAATAAAGGCGCAACGCAAATTTTAAGATTTGACATTCTAGCACACACATGTTCGGATTCACGCAGATGTCCGTTGGTTATTCAAATAGAACGGGCCGTTAATGATATGCAAATTGGGGTGCTCCGCTGTGCCTGTAATAACACATACTCGAGGCTCAAAATTAAACATGATTCAGTGTGTATTCTCTCTTAAGTGCTCTCAAGTTCCACTTTAATGTTCATCAAGAACCATACCGTAATTCTCTGTGTATAAGGCACACTTTTTTGCCATAAAAAAAAAAAGAAAGTCGGGGGTGCGTCTTATACACAGGTACACAAAAAAAGAAAGAAAAAAAAAATCTTTGAATGTACATCAATAACCATTAATATAACAGCCCTCCCCTTCTCATAGGGATTTCCCCTAATTACCTCAAATTTCTTATAGAGCTGGTAGGTGAGCAGAGGATTGGGCAACTCCCTGAAGTACAGCTTACAAACAGACGACATACAGTGGATATCCTTCTTATACTCGTCAAGATTGGGTGTGGTCTCGCTGTCAAACTGGTCCCTAAGGTACTGGACGTTGGAGGCCACGCCCGACAACCGGTAGATGCCGTCGACGATACCATACTGCTCGATGAAGTGACAGCAGTCTTGGACCACGGAGGGAACTGTGATTTAGGGAGACAGTGAGAGATGATAGTAGCTTAAATTTTCATGATATGTAAAGACATAATAATCTAATGAGGGAGAGAGAGAGGGAGAGAGAGTCAGACAGCCCCACACAAGGAAATTATCCCAAGCCTAAGAAACTTTTAGATCTTGTAAGGCTTTGCAAGTCCATGAAGGCATTTGTTCATTTGGTGTCTCATTTGTTACCATGTATTGTGGAGTTCTCAACATAAAATAATCTCCTTTTACAAGAAAGATAGAGCTAGAGGGTTAGAGAGAGAAAGGGGGTGGGGAGGGGAAGATGGGGGAGGGGAAGATGGGGAGGGGGGAAGAAGGGGAGGGGGAGAGTTATACACATGTAGATTAATAAACTTGAGGAGCTTCAATATCTTACAGGCAGCTATAAACTTACCGTCAGTGCCTGTGTTTAGAAGATGCTCCCCTAGATCGCATCCGAACACCCTTTCCTTCAGGATACCACTCTGCTTTAATCTCCTCCTTGTCGGTCTCTCAAGGATGAATGAACGAAGGAATGTAATCAGCTTGCCATGCTTCCTCAACACTGCATAGAGAGAAGGAAGGAGGGAACGAATGAATGACGAGCTTACCTATTTCATAGAGTGGTGAAGTGTGACATCATCAAAAGTCTATTTTTAGAATTTCTCAATTTTTTCTTCATTTTCCGAAAGAGCATCAGCCATTTACTCAACATATTAAATTGGTTTTCGACATTTGGACATGATTTTTTATGCTCTTTCGTTAAATGAAGAAAAAATTAAGAAATTCTAAAAATAGATTTGTATGACGTCACAGCTTTGGTACTCTATTAACAAAGCATGCTGGGGCCAGATTTTCGAACCCGAAAATGCCTCAGTCACACCTTTGCGTATTTGGCTTGCGTATTGCTGCGTATTTATGGCAAGCCGTTTTAACATTTATTCCTATTTCTTGATATCAAGAATTGAATTTTCCATTTCAAGAAATCAAATTCTTGATATCAAGATTTACAATTGCTTTACAACAGAAAATCATTTCTTGATATCAAGAAATAGGAATTAATGTGAAAACGGCTTGCCATAAATACGCGGCAATACGCAAGCCGAATACGCAAAGGTGTGACTGAGGCATAAGTTCTTGGACATCCCATAGAAATGTGTGTTATTACTATTACGTTTCAATGGGATTTCTAAGAAGTTAGAGTTATGACGGTTCCGAGAAACTGGCCCCCAGGATATGAAAAACACAAGACTTTAGAAAATACAGTGACACCTGCTTTAGTGACCACCTGCCTATAATGACCATCAGTCTATAATGACCTGTTATGTTTCCCTTTGGAATTATTATCCTATATCCTATATTAAATAAGTCTAAATATTAGATGTCACTTTAATATGCACCCAAATCCTAATGCATGTATTAGATGTATGAATATGTTACTTTCAGAGTTAATGAATATGACAGAAAAATAAAAAAAATGATGATATGCACTACACAATACAATATATAGTAAAGAAATCCCAGACCTGACTAGAATGAGAAAAGCATGCTTTAAGTCGCAGGCAAACCAAGATACATTTTCTCAAAAAGTATTCCAATTACTGTTGAGTACATATACATATATAAATTTCATCCAGAAAGTTCTGAGATTTTATACGAGTAATACAATGTACAAGTCCATATATCTGATGAACAGTAAGAAGAGACGAACAAAAGATCTTCACAAAGAACACAATTTTAGCATAGAAGTAAGGTAGTAGAAGAAGTTGTAGAAGTAATAATTGTAGTTGTTTTATTAACGGTAGGCATGCAAAATAGTATCTGGAAAGAAAAATTAGAGAAAATTGACTATTATGAATGATAAATTACAACAAAAAGGTTACTGTTCAAAATATAGGAGAAAAGGAAAAAACAAAACTTCAAACACCAATTTTTTTATTTGCAATATCTAATACCAATGCATATTTTACACTTGAATACAAGACTTTCACACAACATCAAACGAATATACACAAATATTTCCATGAAAAACTGCCGAAAAATTTCAGAAATCACAGGTCACTCTTGCAAGCTGCAGCCTAAAAAGAACGCAAATATCACAGAGAAATTCCAATAAAAATATATGCAAAACACAATTATCAATGCTTCCTGAAATTAATAACATAAACAACACTTTCACATTTGTATCTTGAACTAATTATTCTTGACAGCAATTTGTGATACTCTTTGTTTAAATCTTGTGTTTTTTTGCTTTCATCAGGGAGCAACTAGAAGGAGGAGAGGAGCAGGGGTAAGAAACAAAATGTGGGTTGGGTTAAACTTTAGATATTTGACGCAAATTAAAGCAGCAGCTATTTTTTTTTTTTTTTGTTTGTTATAGAATAAGCCTTGCATAGACTATTTTTTCGTTTTTTGTTTATTATAGAATTAGCCCTGCATAGACTTCAAGTCTTTGGTAGCCCAGCAAATGATTTTGAATGGAACCAAACTGCAATTTAGCCTTTTTAGAATTTGGTGTTATGACTGTTTGAGAATTGCATGTAGTTAGATAATCAATGCTAATTAATTATTATGCAAATCATTATGCAAATATGGTTATATGCACATCAAACACATGCAGGAGTAAGCAACATAAATGCATTATTTCATGCCACTTTTTTAATGTTTTCATGCAATCAACTTTACAGCTCCAATTTTTTAAGTTTCTTGTACGTTGGGAGTTACTAAATTAGATTGTAACTTCTCTATTTAATTTTAATTTTGAAAAAAAAAGAAGAGTGAAATCAACATATTGACAAAGAGAAGGATGACGGTTGCAAAAATGTAGATGTATGTTACATTTTTGTATCACAAAAAAATAATTGAATGATTAAAGAACATAGGAGACTGAAGAACTACATGTTTTATCTGGTGATCTAGCAAAAAATATTTGTTGAACATTGCAGCAGACATAGATGAAGCTAAGTAAAAAATACCCCCTCAAAACAAGTTTGGAAACTCAAGTTTGAATTATTATATCTCTTTTGTGACGGCATAATCATCACTATGTTTAGAATCATTAAGAACATGTGTTTACCGGTATTAATCTTTAAAATGATACCCTTTTGTTATGATTTTTTAGTCATGGAATTAGCATTACCTCAAAAATAAGGGGCAAAGTGAAAAGTTGTAGTGCTCTTGAATCTTGATAGGCTGTGCATTCTGCTTTATTTGAAGAGTGCAAAATTGAGACTGTTATGTGTTACTGAGCACTGTATAATGATAACAGTGCATACCAGTACATTTTGCAACTTTTCACTTTTGACCCTGCCCCCACATTCTCATGTACTGTACTGCTCATTCTATGGCTGGCTGGCTGCAATATCATAACAAATGGGATATCATTTTAAAGAGGAATAGACAAACTTTCTAATGATACTAAACATAGTGATAATTTTGCCATGAAAAGAGAGATTATATAATGATAAAACTTGAATTTTCAAACTTTTTTTTTGATGAGTTTATATGCAATTTTGGACCATGTTCCTTCAAAGGATAGGTCATAATATGGTTACACTTGCATATATATAGTTATAACAAAGCTTAAAGATAAAGTTGAGTTCTGGTCATGCGATTGCATTGTGAAAGAAAAGGTGTGGAATGGATCAGAAAAGGTTGATCATGTAAGTATCGGTGTGTATTGCAAGGTTCTGGAGTAATCAAAATCATAATAAATTTGGCCCAGTCTTGGTAAAGTAACAAGCACTGTACACAGAAAGATGTATATGGGACTACACAAATGGTGTTGGGGGCCCGACACCTTGATTTCCTTACCGTTCTATGCTCATTACTCAGTCATTATACATTTTCTACCAAAATTGTTCGGCAAATGACATTTATTTGTAATCTTGAATATTCAGTGTAAGTTTGGTTTAATTCTGTGAGAATTTATTTTCTTTTTTTTACCAGAACTCAAGTTTATCTTTATTTCATGCAAAAAGAAAAAAAGCATATGGATTAATATTGCAGGCAATGAACAGCAAAGAATATATGGAGTAACAACAAAAACTCAAGCATTAGATTAAACAAGAGGTGAAAAGCGGGAATTAATTACTAGTAGTTTGTGTGTTGGTGCCCCCTGTTTGTGACCAAGTACCGGACGCTTCCAATGACATCACTTCTATTTATAGAACACGATTAAATTAAATGGCAGGTAGAGAGAGAGAGAGAGAGAGAGAGAATGGAGAGAAACGATGGTTAATGCTAACATCTCTACTGACATCATTTCTATTTTGATACAAAACACAATTAAATCAAACCTAATGTCAGGTAGAGTGAGAGAGGGAGAACATAAATATGGTTATTTCTAAAAGGTGAACACAAAAGGAGAACATCTAAGAGAACGCCATAACAAAAGTTTTGGTGAAACATAATGTCATAATACTAAGCAAGGGAGAAACAACGTGGTATAATATACAAGAGTTCATTGTTAATAAAAGCAGAAACTGATCTAGAAAAATTCAACTTTGGTACATCTAATGTTAATGAAACTAAAGAGGCGCACATGTACAGAGATCTACTGTACATCTCTGTGAAGCTTATATATTTTCTTATAGTACATGTACTGGGATAGTTTGAATGAAAATCTGATCTCTCTGTTGATAAAACACTTTCATTCAATATTGGTCCAAACATAGATAGCTTATATTAAATCAATTATTCCAATCATAACAAACTATAAACTTGGAGAAAAAAAATTGAAAGATTTTTCAGGAGCAATTGAATAATTTGAATTTTCATGCAGGTTATGTTGCAAAGGCATTAATAAGAAGATCTGAGCGAGTGAATATTTAATTTCCTGCATGAAAGTTGAAATTTCCAAATTATAAAAAGTACTTACAAAAATATACAAAGCATGTATCTATTTTCAAAATTTGAGCAGATTGTGAATGTGCATACGATGATTTACAGGCAAAATAGTGGGCCAAATGTATGTCATATTCTAACATGACTGCTTGAAAATTTATCTAGGTGAAAAAAGGATGAGAAACAACTTTGAGGCAGAGGTATTGAAGGAGAAATTTCCAATTGAATCTCAATCACGTATACCGCGGTATATTATCCCGGTTTAGGGTTCGCTCAGTTATGACGCAGCAAACAGTCGCATTTTAAAAAATTAATGATGTCATAAGTATCACCTTTTACATCTCTGTATCTTATAACAAAGAGATCCATGGTTGCGTGCAGTTGCCATTCATTTACACGTTAAACAAACTACGGCAGGCTTACTGCTGGGGTTTACAGCAAGTCTCTAAGGTTCCATGGATGTAATGAGGTATCAAAACCTTCAAATCTTTCAAATATAATACAAACAACCTAAAAAACAAGAGATATACAATCAAATTTCCTAATCTAAAATATAGAGGGCTTGAAATAACAAAAACAACAACATCAAACACACTTCACTAACACCAATCTAAGAATAATGACTTTCACCACAAATATTAATGAATTAAACTTTACCAAAACACACTCGCTAAGAGTCCAATTGAAACATCATAAAAAAAGTGTTAGTATAAAATTCTGATCAAAATGAAAATCTTAGTGAACATAAGAAATATCACTCAACTCAACAACTTGTGATATCTTAAACCAGGGCCCTGTTGCACAAAACTGACAATTGGTGGTAACTTTGCGGTCACTGGTAACTACCATGGAAACCTTGATTTTGATTGGCTGTTGAGCCCTGTTACCATCATAGTTGCCATTGATGGCAAAGTTACCATTAATGGTAAGTTTTATGCAACGAGGCCCAGAAGTAGTATTTGAACTCCAACTCTGAAGATAGTATTAAGGTATGGAACTACTAACATATAAAACAAAAACAGAAAAAACCCTCTATACAGATATAGTAGATGAGGCTCATAAAACAAAAACAAACAAAAACTCTCTACCGGTATACAGATATAGTAGTTAAAGTTCATACTCTGAATATGTTATTAAGGTATGGAACTAATAACACACAAAACAAAATATAGTTTGGTTATTGGTACACTTTAAGACGTGAATATTTACCAGGTTTGGGACCCTTTGATACCCTGTCTGCCACTGTCATGTTGCAGAGCTGCCAACCTCCAGAACAGAAAATCAGTAATCACAAGGCTCAAAATCAGTACTTTTGGGAATAAATTAGTAATTTCCTATGCAGCGCTATAAATCTAAATAAACGGCACTAAAATACTGCATGGAAGCCATGAAGAAAAAAAAAGTTTAAAAAATGATACTTCGCCTTTTTTGGAGGTGATTTTTCTCACACAAAGCTGCTAAATATTGATTTTCAGGTCATCACGACACATCAGTTTTCCATGAAAAATTGGCTACTATTAAGAGATGCTTGAAACTTTTGCGTCTTTCTCAGCGAGTGTCGGATGGCCGCCATACTGCACAGATTTTTTTTTTGTTAGTGGTGGTCGTCATGTAATCCGTATTTTTAGACAACATTCTGTACTTCTGTAATAATTGTTAATTTCTGTACCAATTACGGGAAATCCGTAGTAGGTGGCAGCTCTGATGTTGTATCTATTTATCACAAGCCCTAGACTTGAACGCATATACAATGAGTTAGGAATTATAAAGAAACATTACCACGTTTGGGCCCCTTCGGTACCCTTTCTGCTACTACGACAACTTTTATTTATCACAAGCCCTAGCGCTAATATGTAGATACAATAAGAGTGAAGAGTGAAGAGTTGAGATAGAAAAATTTCATCAGGTTTTGGCCCTTTTGACACTATCTCTGCCACTACCACACATTAAATCTATCACAAAGCCTTAGAAATACTAGAGATACAAGTGAATTTAGAATAAAGAATATTTACCAGGTTTGGGCCCTTTCGGTACCCTCTCTGCCACTGCCAGGGGTAGTTTCTCACTGATGATCTCAACGCACTGGCGAGGGAAGAAGCCCACGTCAAACTTGTTCTTGCCGCGCCACCACGACGTGTCCTCTGGAGGAGGCATGTCGATCACCGAGATCATGTCTCCCACCTGGGGAAGAAACGAGAAATGAAACGTAAATTGAAACGTAAACATTTCAAGATTAACTGTGATTTATTTTAGTATGAAGAGCACTATTAACCTGAAAACTTGTTGCACCTGATGAAGAAACGTGAAATGAATCGTAAACAATCATTAAGTGTGATTTGTTTCAGTATGAAGAGCACTAGTAATTTTAAAACTTGTTGCACCTGATGAAGAAACGTGAAATGAAACGTTAAAATGTTGAGATAAACTTTGATTTGTTTCAGTATGAAGGTCACTATTAACTTGAAAACTTGTTGCACCTGATGAAGAAACGTGAAATGAAACGTTAAAATGATGAGATAAACTGTGATTTGTTCCAGTATATAGAGCACTATTAACCTGAAAAATTGTTTCACCTGATGAAGAAACTTGAAATGAAACGTAAAAAATGATAAACTGTGATTTTTTTTAGTATGAAGAGCACTAGTAACTTGATAACTTGTTGCACCTGATGAAGAAACGTGAATTGAAACGTAAAAAATGTTGAGATTAACTGTGATTTGTTTCAGTATGAAGGTCACTATTAACCTGAAAACTTGTTGCACCTGATGAAGAAACGTGAAATGAAACGTCAAAATGTCAAGATTAACTGTGATTTGTTTCAGCTATCATTCAATTTCTAGTATTGAGATCACTATTACCTTGAAACTTGTTGTGAGTGTAAATCAAGGCATTTATCCAACCTGACAATCATTTCTAACAACAATAATGTTCAGTTCTTTTAACAGATTTTGCTTTTAAACTTCTCTAAGCTGACAAATAACACTGAAGTATTGAAATATCACCAAAATAGATGACAACAAGAATACTGTAGTTTACATGATTTTAAGCCACTTTGTTACTTTCTACACCATTACCTAATTTCACGAGTTTAGTTTAAAAAAGAAAAGGAAATAGAAGGAGATGTAAAATACTCTTCTGTTTTACCTCAACCAAGTTTGATATTCCTACCATTTGCTTGAAAAAAATGTCTATAATCCACAGCACTGCTAATGAGATGTGCTCCCTTGCAGAGTTATACTAAACTGTGGCATGTAATAAATTTGGGTGTTTTTACTTTTTAATCTATTCTGTTCAGTTGTATCAAGGTGTTGCCCCTGCCACGAACCAGACGCAATGATTCACATGAATTACAATTCATTAGTCATGAACTGTAGTATTACTCATACTATTTATAAAGAATATAATTTGAGGGCACTTGTATTCATGCGTACAGAGACCAAAGTGCATATACGTCATAAATGATTACAATGCTAATGTAATGAAACCACAACTGTAATTTATTCTTCAACCGCAATTGGTAGATGTACATCAACAGAAAGGAGATTTATACAGACAAAGTAACAGAAGGAGTGAAATATAAAAAGGGAGAGAGAAAAGGAAACCTTAAAGGGAGGGAGGACTAAGGAGGGAGAAAAAGAAGGAGAGAGAAAAAGAAAAAGAGAGAGAGAGAGAGAGAGAGAGAGAGAGAAAGAGGAGAGAGAGAGAAAGAGGAGAGAGAGAAAAAAAGAAAGAGAGAGAAGACACAGAGAGAAAAGGAGAGAGAGAGAGAGAGAGCAAAATACCAAATGATGGTAAAATGCAGTTTTCTTGACAAGTTAAAATTGATGTTATATATCAGCTGCACTATATAAATTGATCTCATTATTATCCTTATCATTTTAAATAATACTTACATTAACCCTCTCACATTCAAATTCAAACTTCCAAGAGTAAACATTTGATGAATTTCTATTTAATTCTAGAGCTCTGCAATATTTTTTTTCAAATTTTGAAAAAAGTGATTACTAATTTCATCTACTTACATTGCAAATCCCATGCACAACAATCCAAAAGGAATTTTAGAAACAAACGGTTCTCTGTATTCTCTTTCTATAATCCAGTACACAAATCCAAGGCTTGCGCTCAAAGCAAGCAGACATTCAAGTCAAGCTCAACACAGGAAGATATGTATATTCAAAAGCTATATCGTGTAGTCTCTACAGCCACTTGCAATGCGATATTGAAAGAGAGAGCTAGATACATTATATGGGGACGTGACTGGCTGAGGCGAAGGAGCTGCGATATTCAATGCCGAATCCTTCATGCTCTCCGGAGTGACTAATAATCGTGTAGAGTGTAGCACATTCAATTAATTAATGAGAGCCAAGATACATTGTGTTGCCATGGTAACCTGGGTAAGTCGATTCTTCGACACCTGCTTCAAGTCCTTGAAGCCTCTTCTTTTTTCTTCAAGTCATTATTATAAAAAAAAAAATAATAATTGATACAGCTTCTGTATAATTTTTGTTAAGAGTTTTTTTAGAGAAGTTTTGAAATTGCCAGAACTAATACTGCTTTGGAAGAAAATCCCGGCTTCAATTTTTTAAAGTAAGGTTCAAAGGCTATTTTAGAATGGCAAGGGCTACCACACAAATGAATGTATCGTCTAATATCAAAATGTCTTTAAACTTGAAAAAAAAAGTGGGGAAAATGTCCCACATGCCCTATCTATGAAGCAGTGTACCTGCAATTTCAACAGCTTTATCTAAACACAGTTTCAAAAATTTGCTTTAACACGCGCAACCTTAAACCCACACATATCATTATGAGAAAGGTAAAAGGTAACAGCGTTTTAATGCAAGGAAATCTAATGACATTTAGGTGCAGTATTTTGGTAAGCGATACGATCTTTTACGTGGTCGTCTTAGTCATTCTACCATCCCGGTGCTTACCTCTAACGAGATCTCATCGGGTGCCTGCGCGGCGTACCTCTTGATTACGTGTGCGGCTGCCACGGCTGGAATGTTGATCGCCGACTCTTCGCTGGCTACAACGTGGTTGCCATGGTTATCGAGCTGTTGTCATGGAAAAGGAAGGGGTAGGATGTTGAGGTTAGCACGAGGAAACCAATGTAACTTGATTGATTTATTGGTATAATTGATGAGATTGACATATGGTGTAACTCTGCAAAATTGAACTCCATTTTGAACTTTACATGACCCTTCACTCACTTACCGGTACAAGAAAATATGAATAGGAATAATAATGAATAATGTGAATATGAAATTAATTAAAGTTG
The DNA here is from genome assembly GCA_035222895.1 of Strongylocentrotus droebachiensis. Lineage (NCBI taxonomy): Eukaryota > Metazoa > Echinodermata > Echinoidea > Camarodonta > Strongylocentrotidae > Strongylocentrotus > Strongylocentrotus droebachiensis. Next base: position 94,162 of record JAVYIG010005354.1, on the reverse strand, counting down.
GCGAACAATCCCAACTTAAAGCTCTGCCTTCCATTTCATCATGGATGGGCACACATCATAGGAAAATTGAAGACAAATATTTTTTATTTCATATATTAAAGGATCCAAAGTAAAATAACTGCATTTTGACATGAGGAAATATGAGAAAATGATTCATGCATCTCTATCAAATTATATACCGGTAATCATTTCTAAAGAGAAAATACCTAATGATAATAATTATAGTAATAACTAGCACTTCTAACGCCCTACATAGTACAGCTATATCACATGTTTACAAAAAATATATATATGATAAAGAATTAAACTTAAACTTAATCATTTTTTGTTCTATGACAAGATTTGGTAAATAATACAAAACTAGCAATCATAATCTTTCAGTTTTGACTTTTGGGTTTTGATTTGGTGGAATGAGAAAAAGCCCTCCTCCCCAAAGAGCGAAAGCCCCCTCCCCCACTATAAACATTTTTTTTTCTTGCAAGGATTATACTTTTAAGGAAAACTATGAAAATAAATGTACAGGCAGATGTATTACATTAGACATTACACAGGACCCAACCTGAACTTTTTCCCTAGTACGCTGACACGTCTTAAAACCCCCAAACTTTATTTTGCAACGCTTCCATGCGTTGTCTAGCCGAATAAAACTTTATGGACGTCGTCGCTGGTGTGTCACAAACTCAGTAGAGCCTAGTACAGAAGCGCACAGGATGTGGCCTTATAAACATGGCTTAGTCATTCAGAGACCCGTCCATATTTAGTTGCCCCATCACTATCACATTTTCTGCATGCGCCTGTCATATCCCCAATAGTCAGTCAAGCAGTTCACTGCGATAGACCAGTTCAGATATGTATGCATGATATTCAAATGCATTTGTGACCAGGGGGTGTTTCACACAAATTTTGAAGTTGAACTTATCTTTAAGTTGGACTTAAACAATTATGGAGAGCCAGGCCCATTTGTAGCCTTAAAATAAAATATATTCAAAAGAAAAAATCAAGTATTTTAGACTTTGCATGATTCCATATCAAGAACATGAAATCTCCTTGATAATAGAAAATATGCCTTTTGAAATAACTTTTATAAAGATGCTAATGGCTTTCCATAATTGTTAGGTCCAACTTAGATTTAAGTCCCACTAAGGATCTTTGTGAAACACACCCCACTTCAGATATGTATGCATGATATTCAAATACATTTGTGAACTGGTCTATTTATAGTGGTTTCCTAAATTACCAGTAGGAAGGTTCAGTGAGCATAAAAAAGATCCCTAATCCACTTCTAAAAACTACTTCATGTGTCATGTATTAACATCTGCTGTAGCCGCTTTTCTATTCCAGATATATTTCTGAACTGTCAAAATATTTGTTCACATTCAGAACATTAAAATGAAAATCATATATAACCATACATGTACAGTATGTGTGCAGAATTTTGATGAAGACAGAACGTTGATAAATTGGGAAGATGATACGAAATGCTAACATTTTACAATTAGTCTATTAAAACATTAAAAAAGTGTGCTTTGCATCTATTTTAATTCATTCAAAAACAAAATGACATACATTTGCTTTGGAATGTAAAAGTGGCCTGCATAATATGTTACCATATAAAACACTACTACAGAATAACTATACTTCATGTAAATCAATGGCTTTGTTGTACTAAATTTTGAAACATGTAGCGTACATTTAGAAACTAAACCAAACATAACTATTTTTAAAACCTGATGTGTACACAAAAAGGAGCTATTTGAATGGATGGTGCAAAACATTGTTTCATACAAATATACATTTGCACTAGGTTTATTGAAGTTGTGTAACTCTTCAAACTGGTGAAAAAATAAACAAGCATGTTTTGACATATATATACACACTGAATGAAATTGAAATTGAATTGCTAAAATGCAAATAATAATGTCTGTGAATTTTTGTATTTGTACTGCAAAGATTGATTACATGAAATGTACACATACATAAAATTGATAAATTACACAATCATATTTTGTTACAACTTTTAATGAAAAGGTGCACTGCATGAGCCAGAAGGAAGCTAACAATTTTCTGCTTTTAGATAAAACACAGCTCATTCATTTGTCTTTACGTAGGTCTCAACACCAGTATTACCATAAAACAATGCATCAAACTATATACATGTAAATCACTTTTTTTATATAGCAAATATACATACATGTATATAAACATGTAACATTTGCAATGATCAACATGTGTGTAAAACTGGAAAACCAAACTGAAAATCAAATCGCATATATATGACATACAAGCTACACTGCATGTTTTTTTAAATTTATATAATAACTTTGCTGAAAGAGAAAAGAAATCATGAAGAGAAAGCATGAATATTGTGTGTATTTCTTAAAATGGTAGGAGGCAGGGATTGAAAGGGGGGAACACTAGTATCATGATCCAAACTGAAATTAGAAAAGAAAAGAATAATGGTGAGAGCAGTCTAGTAGTTGCTTTGGTCCCACTCCTACATTATGAAGTATCCTTAACCCATCCCTATTTCTTTGTATTGAATAAAATCAACAAAATACATAAAATTGCCATGAAAAATAATCACTTACATTCACATGTTTCTTACACATTGAATGATTCTTTTGGTTTTCCTTTTAGTATAAATATATTCTTTTGTGTGTCTAAATTAAACACAGCAATAATAATCCCTAGAAGCACACAGAAAGAGCAATTTACACGTCAGTGATTAACTCAGATCTATCCAGAAGCATTGTATTTCAGCTTACTACCCCATCCCCTACATGGGGGAAGGGGAGAAGGGGATCTCTACCCCTTTACCCCCTTCCCCTCCATAGCTCAACTAACTGCTCTCACTGTTTTGAAAAGAAGGGGGAAAGAAAGATGAGTGCAGTTATGCAGAGGAATCAGGGTGGGGAGGGGGGAGGGGTATACACTACACATTACGATACATACAGAAGCAAGCTGTGCGTGAATGCATATGGATCACATGCAATGCTTGAAAAGGGATTACAAAAAGCACATACAGGCATGATCATAACTCTAGCAAGCTAGAAATCAAGGGCTATATTAAACTTCTTCAAAGTTATCAGAGGGTTTAAAAGACTGACATTCCACAAGACTGAAAACTTGTTTGGTCTCGTCATATCGGTCTCATAGACCGACTTGAAAATATATTTAAGGGCTTAACAAAATAGCCTCTTGAGCTGTCGGACAACTTGAATATTCCTGAAATTTATGACTGACAGATAGCCTCACATATTATCTGCAAATGGGACGTTTGAACTCTGCATTTCAAGTTTAAAAAAAAAATATATTGGGTACTACTAGGATGAAGGGTCCCATTATATGCATATATATATATACTGTATGTACAGTTTGCACACAATATGTGCACCATCTCCATGTGATTTGGAATGGCCCCAATCACATAGACAGACGAGCTAACATGACAGACGTAGGAAAGGCATATAAGCTTGAATTCCCTTTCAAATTATGACATGATTTCAATTATTATGACCTGTATCAAAATTTGAATGAAAATAAAGTCTCTTATCTATAGCAATGTGAGCTTCATTGCGCTGAACAGAAGCAAATGAAATATATACTTTTACAATGTACACTGTATTGCTATGTGACATAATACCAATAATATGTACATTTCAATGGTGCATTACATGTATGTGGGTAATTCTATACATGTATTCAAACACGCATATATTATTATTTACTTACTGTTGAATGAATAAATCCCAAATAACAAGTTATGACAACTCCGCATGTACAAGATCAGCGATCCACAACAACGGGTCGAAACACTGAATATCCTGGATTCAACTAATACAGAACTTGCATAATAGAAACACTAGCTGTCTCTCCCCCTTCACATATGGACTGGTGATCCTCAAAGTACGACAACCTCAAAACAATAGATATCAAATCCCCCCTTCACAATGCCGAGTCCAAGTATAACCTTGTATGCAGCTGTGTCGAGATAATCTCAGCAAAACGAGTCACTTTCCGGATCGACCGATTTATCAAATTTCTCCCTTTCTGAACCTACATTCGAGATCAGCCAGCCATGAGTCAATTGTTTGATTGTTCTAATTTCGGGGTTTATTTGTCTCTTTTCCAGCCTGAATAAAAAGGATCACGATACAGTTGACAGAATTGGAATGTTAATGCATTTGATTTTGCAATTATTGCGAGTATAGAGAGCTGATTATCAAAATGAAGTTAATTTGATACAAGAGAAGTTGAGGTTATTAACAATGGTGTTGTTTATAAAATGTCTCATTTATAATGGTGTTGTGAATAAAAATTCACTTTCACATTAAACCAAGTATTATCTGAATAAAAAATGAGCATATGAACAAATGTTCCTGTTCTTGGCTTGCTACGGATCAAAACCCCAAAACTAGTACATTCACCAGGAGAAATTTAACACAGTACTTGTGACAAAAGTCGCCTATGGCAAACAACCGATTGTTTTACTAGCCAACCAAAGCTTGTAAAAAGTTGATCAAAATTTTAATCACATTCTTAGCCAGCTCACAAGAGGCAAAACTCACTTTTTTGGTGACGCTAACAACTGTCTCTCAATAGTTTTTCAACAGTAAAAAGCTTAGGTCACAATCTTCTTCTTCTTCTATTTCCAATGAATCCAATGTAGACAGTCCTCTGGGAAGAGTATTTGCTCAACTAGTGTTCTTTAATCTGTCCCCTTCTCAAATCGTTTTTTTGCATGAGAAGACTTTGATGTTATTTTGCAGATACACAAAATTAACACTCTTTGTCTGATGATCAAGCTACTGATACAATGTCACCAACATCTCATTTTCAGCAAAAAGCCAACCGATTCCAGAAATTTATAGCCATGAGTCTTTGACTATCACAAGACAGCACAAAATCAGCGCAATAAAGTCCAGCAGGTGATAATTAACAATGATGATACTGTCAGGAAATCTTCAACATAATCAGCTGCCACACCAACTTTCAAGGCAAGGCAACGAATCTGGTCCAAAAAACGGTTAAAACAATAATAGAAGTCACAAAATCTTTCCTGTAAGCACCCGAAGTTTCAGGGCAGGTCTATAAATGGATCTAAAAACTTCTAAAAATTGTCCTGGTCCATGCTTTCCAGAGAGGCTTAGGATGACTGTGATGTCTTCGACACAAGGCACGCCACACAGGTAGTCGATGATTAATTGGAGGGAATACTTTAGATGTGCCGCGCCACCGATCCCTTCCTGACGCGAGTCCCAGGGAGTGGATTTAAGATCAAGATGGGCGTAGACTATCGCCTAGTTAATCCCAGAGGGCATTAGAGAGGTGTAGTAATGCCCCCGTGATCAAGCCCCCATGCCACAAAGGGCTTGGAGTCTGCTTAGTTGTGAGAATGGGCAACTGACAGCTGATTGAAAGTCTTAAGACCTCCGCAACCCACATGAAACAAAAACACTCATTAAAACTTGACTTGCACAAGTACATCTAAGATTAATAAATCTATGGATATGAAACATACACCTTTCCCCCATTTCATTTCCAACTGATACATTTTCAACTTATTAATGACTTGACAAGCATACAGATAAAACATAATATCTACAGATATCAAACATATACATTTAAGAATATTGTTTTCAACGTATATATACACTGTACATGTATGGAACTAAATAGGCCTTTGAGTAAAGCAAAAGAAATAATTGCAAAGTAAACAAATAGCAACCTATTTCTACAGTACCACTTATCTTATGCTAGCCTTTGAATTATGATTATTCAGCGGGTGATCAAAACAATTTATATGTTCAACAAATATGCTAATTTCAATTAATAAATTGAGTCTATCTATTTTAATAAACAATCCTACAGGCAACAAAAAGCATTTGATGTGAGGCATAAACTAAAGTTACAAATCCTTCCAGCTTGGAAATAGATTATATGATTGAAATACTTAAAAAAACATATAAGATTAAAAGACCTTTAATTATCACACTTATAATTAATTGTAAATGAGCACAAAGCTTTAAATATTACACATACTTCACCTACTTTTATGAATTTGTTTGTTTTTCGAAACAAAATTACTGAATACAATCCATAACTCTGTGATGGTTCATTAAATAATGAAAATGAAAATTGAATGTCTCACCCCATTACAAAGAGCTGGTGGAACAATAATATTTTCACTAATGCAATGGACTAAATACTAACATATGAAGGTAATTCAATACATCACGTTACGGTTGAACTATATAGCTAAATCCTATACAATTTGATGAAATCATTACAAAAACAAACGTTTGTGTTTTAAATTTGGGTGGAAAGTGTTGTTTTGTTTAGACAGTAACATACAGGAATTTGAGAAATATTTCACTGGAATGCTTGCCCCTTACTTTCTATTTAAAAATAATGTGTGGCATTCGAAATTTCAACCCATTCTCTTATTTAGGATTTAATTTTATACCTTTTTTTATACTGTCAACAGTATTACTAGTTCTTAAAAGCTCATTTACAAAAAAGAATTTTAATATAAGTTTCTAAATATTATACGCACACAAAGACATAAATCTATCAAATCGAAGACCCTGCAATCACAAACAATATGTGCACCAATATGTTTGTTTCCACCTGTTAATATTTGGCATGGTCACTTAAAAGTGATAAAATCTGGTTCCACTTCAGATTGAATACATTTGGCAAAAGAGCACCATTCTAACAAGAATAATAAACCATTTCCTACAAAGTATGAAGCTATTTACATGTACATATACTGTATACATGTATGTAAATGGCAGAGAAGCTGACAACTACACTTCATGCAGTCCCACTGCATCGGTTCTACGTGTTGCAGAACACACTGTATTTACATCAACACAAATACTTATCCAAACTCCAAAGGTATAGCATGCAGACTAGCATGCCAGAATATGAAAATATGAAGCTAAGGGAGGAGACAGTGACTACAACAGAACAAGAAGTGAGAAGAAAATGATAAACAAACAGCGATATAATGCCATGACGATGCTTTCGGGTATAGGATTTGAACTTAGCTAACTTCTGCACAATTTTTGTTAATACCTATTTCACTATATGATGGTATAGGAGATGTAGATGGATATAGGCATTGAATTATATGTAGTTACAGCTTTGAGTCCTATCCAAAGGACTTGTAAACAATAAGAATCATCAATGTACCCTCTTTCCCATGACAAAAAATTGTAACATACTGTAGTTTGAGTCTACAGGAGAATGATGAGAATATCATGGAAATATTTGGAAACTAACAGAGAAATATCACATGTAGGAGGGGCTTAAACAAATATTTTGGTCATATTAAAAGACATCAGAATCTCTTTAAGGATTTGTTGGATGGAAAAGTAGAAGGTACTAGACCAAGGGGGAAGCCGAGAACTAACTGGGAGGAGTGGAACAACACTGCAACAGTGTACCAGGATGGCAGATAACAGAGATGTGTGGAAAAATGTTGCAATCAACCTCTGAGCTGGGAGAAGATACAAGGACAGATAGATAGTAGTCTCCTTCCCTACTGTCCTATCCTCTCTGGCCAAGACTCTTTCATTTGCAAGAGGTATGGGCCAACAAGCTAAAGAGAAACAAAATCAAGCTGAAATCTTGTGTTACCGTATTACAGGGGGGTTAAAAGAGGGATGAGAGCGCGAGGGTTTGGTCAGATAGCGACGGGTCGCAAGGAAATTAGGAGTTCCTGTGGGCGGTCAATTAGCCACTGCATATGACACTCTGTACGATGGATCCCAAGAGATATTTAACAATAATTAGGACACCCAGTCTAGGAGTGTATTCACATTGAGATGGAAGAGTGTTTGGTTCAACGTTTCACAGAGGATTTCAGCTTTACCCTTTAAGAACTCTATCCCTCTATAAACTGGCCTATGTTAAGGTACATGTATTTATCAATGAACGATAAAATGGATGCAGTTTAGGAGTATGCTCATACATAAACAGAACCAAAGTTTCATGATGATAATATGTTTCAATCCACTTGTATCCATAGGAATACAGCTCAAATTTTCGAAAACAGAATTATTCAAACTTTTAAAATTATTTCTACCCCTGACAAATAATTGGGCCATCCAGCGACAGAGCACATTCCAACAGGACTTAAATTACGTTTGGTGCAATGTTTCATGAGCTTTGAGCTATTAACATGAGCCTCTTTATATTGTGTCGACTGCTATAGCAAGAAATCTGGGATGAATCCTTCTTACACTCGATTCAAGCAAATGATTTGTAATGTCCAATAAAAAGTGGTGATTTACATGAAAGTTCTTCTACACCATTTGGCTCAAGATACTGGCGAGTATGAACGCAGTCTCTAGACTTCAGTGACCAACCGGAAGTCCTTGGTAAAAGATGCTCTGTTTATTTTGGGTGAACCTTGCACACGGTGGGTGCTTTAAATGCAGACTGGTGATTGAGATGATCAAGTCAGAACCTTCCCCTACAAATAGAGACTATGACCAATCATGAAAGTCAGTCTATTACCTTAAAGAGTGACCTATCATAGCTTCATGTAGTGTAGGAATGTGTTGGAAAAGCTATGAATTTCATCTTTCAGATCCTACATTTTTACCACCTAATTGAAGTGTAGTTCATGCCAAACTAGTAGTATTTCATAAAGGATAGGCCAATTCATTGTTTACTTGTGAATGAAGGGTTATAAACAAAAGAAGAAAATACGAAATACTGGTACCTAGTCAAAATGATTCAATCATTTTTTGATGAAATGACAAAGCATGAAGGACAGGTGGAGGGAGAATCACTTTAATAACCAACCCCTCGTTTCTGAGCTAAATCTACCTATGGTATTTAGTTTATACTGAAATCACATGAGAACCTACACGGATGGTGTCTCTCCTCTACATGGGGCCTCCATTTAACGTCCTACCCGAAGGACGGAGTGTTAACACATAACACAGGCTTTGGTCATCCACCTGGGTTGGATTCGAAACCCACGACTGTTGGTTTGACACTGACAGGCAGATACTATACAGACTGACACAACTTGCCTCCCCCAATATTATTTCAATGACATAGCTTTTTAATACCATCTTTAGCTCATGACAGAAAGCAAAAAATGATCATGATGACTGAGGACTGATCAATTAACTGCATTGATAAAACGAAATAAGCCAAAATTGCTGTGACATTTTGTGAAAGGTAGCTTGGATGATATGTACACATCTTGTAAAGTGATTTGATTTTTTATCAAAATGATTTCCATAGCATAATGCATTGAAGCTTTGCGTGAATAGTCTTCATAGATGGACATGTATGATATTTAAAGTTAATTCGTTCGAGTAACAAACTTGGGAATTTAAAATATTCATACACAGAAGTAGACTGGGGATACCTGCATGTTCAGATACGGGAGCTGGGTTTAAAAAATATTGTACATACCCCGGTATTAGTATACTCTATTGAATGATGGAAATCATATTCATATGCGAAAGTCTACAGAAGAAGGGCTATGGATATACATGTGCAGAAGTTAGCATGTTCAATGTATGCCTGGGAAGGTAACGAATGAATGCTACAAAAAAAAAAAAAAAAAAATCATACATGGAAAAAGCAACATTTCTTTACCTCGATGTGACAACCAATGTTATCAATCTGAAACAGGCAAAACAAAGTGATACACAGTGTGACACACAGGCAGGCAAATGGGGACGTAGATACACAGTGTGACACACGGGCAGGCAAATGGGGACGTAGAAGGGTAGACATAAGGGGTACACATGGGCTTAGAACAGGTGGTGGAGGGGGGTGGGGGGAGCATCACATAGGTATTGTGTAACAAGGGGGGGGGGGGGGGTAAGGGGGGTCACATGGGGTACAAGAAGGGGGTGAAACAGATTTGGGGGATGGGGTTATTATACCGGTAATGTGTCATAATGATGTGAAACAAGAGGGCACAAAGGATTCAGGAAGGGGGTGAAACAGGGGGTAATAGCCACCAATAGGGGCAGGGTAGAATGGGTAATATGTGATAAAGGGGGGCACAAGGGGTACAGGAAAAGGGGGTAGTGTGTTACATGGGGGTGCATGGGGTGCATGGGGTACAAAAGAGGGGTGAAACAGGGGTAATAGCCACCAGTAGGGGCAGGGTTATAGTTGAAGATAGGGCAGGCATGTGGAATAATGAAAAGAGAAAGGCAGAGATAAAAATGATCATCTGTTATAAACTCCAAACTGGCAGAAATTACAGTTCTACAACACTTGCTCCTCCGATAATTACTCCACGATACTCCAAGTCCAAACTTCAACCTAACTCTTCACTTACCCCTAAACGACAACCTAACGTAAAATTTGATTGAAACCTTTACCCAACACTTTTGACAAAAATAATCCCAGAGCAAGTTTTGCAGGAGCAAATGTCGGAACACTGAAATTAGATCTGCTAAGTAATTCAAGCATATAATTTATATTTGAGTGACAATGTCACTAACAAGACAAGTTAGTTATGAGTTATCTGCTCTACAAAAAAAGAAAAAATATATTATTTTTCCCATTCGACTACTGCATTTTTTTTGTCTAATACCTTTACCTGTAACTTTTATAAATTTCAAATCAATTTATGTCTCTATATTAAGAATAAAGATATATTAAAGCTGGCCTACAAGCACAAATAACATCAAAAGCACTATACTACTGGACACATTCATTAAGAATACACTGAAAGGCTCGATCATACAAACTGCGGTAAGCTGGGGCAGTTTTTCTTTGTGCTATTAAAATGAATACCAAGTAGAGATTGGAAAAGTAGCTGCGCTAAACAATGGTCTTACGCATGCTCTTTATCTGTCTATTATGAGATACAAAATCATGAACTGCAGTATACCGGTATGTTTAAATAAATTTCAAAAACTGTCTTTTTCCATCGCAGCATATATGATCAAGCCTTCAGTGACACGAAAGGGATTTAAAAACTAACATTTTGGATAAAAAGATGTTTTAAAACAACAATTGTCTTGTTATTAAAATAAAATCCTACAAAAGAAAGCTCACCTATAAAAATGAATGCCAAAAAAAAAGAAAAAAAAAAGAGCTGCCTTCTACTATTTCATTGTGTTTACTATATATCTATAAATCCATCTGATCATGCAAGGAAATCATAAAAGTTTTACTTTTGCTAGTGCTCAATATAGTCTTTTCATTCTAGTTAGAGCCTTGATTTTAAGTTTTGTTTCGCAAAATTAAATCAAATATTATTTAGCAACTTTTTTATTCATGCTATTTTCAAATTGCCATATTTGTACTTACACTTGTACTGATGTTTATTAGTTTGTTTATTTTTTTGTTTGTTTATTTGTTTACCTCAAGCCAGTTGAGTACGGGACCGCAGTTGATCATATCTCCAGCGATCTGTGAGAACCGCGTCACGTAGTGAGTCAGCATCGTTTTGACAGCCTGGTACAAAAAGAAAAGAAGTCAGAAAATGTTTTCACTAATTAATTGTCTGGAAATTTAGTTACATTTTTGTAAGTGATGATCTTAACGTTGCATATTACTGGGTTTTCATGGGGAAATTTGACACCATTCTGGTATTAAATTAGCAATTTGACTGAGTTACATTCTTGCATTTATAGTACCTATTTCTCCCTTTTATATCTTTCCTCCTCTAAAGTGCATAGAGAGGCTACGGCAGTGATATGCGCTATAAAGAGCACTGTATCGTTACTTTAATTCATTATCATTATTAATATCATTATTAAGTATAAATAAAGAGCAGCCATTTTGTGCTGTACATGGAGCATAAAGATATCTCCCTGTCTTTGATTATTCATATTTAATAAAATTAGGTAGATAAATCCAAATTCTCCAATATCAATAATGCCTGATCACATCTTAAACTAGTTAGGTCAATATTCTATTGATCATGGCAAATAAATTTTGAATCAATTTCATTTGAATTTCTTTTTTTAGTTTTTCTACTAGGGTTGCGAGAAAAAAAAGTAAACAATGATTTGATACCATTTAGTTACTTTTGCAGCCCTATCTAAATTTAGCAACTTGGTAATTTCACACTAAACATGAAACTGAAATACGAGTGTCACCATCTTGTTGTTGATCGAAACACAGAACTGAGAAGGATAAAAAAAGTGTCTACACAATAACCTCCATTTTTTAATGCAGCTTTTTATTTCTTCTCAGCAGTGAATTCATCTTTCAAGTTGCTACATAATGACCGAGAGGGAAATATTGTAGCAAATTACTTGATCTCTAACACTATAACATTTATTCAATCCTTGCTCTTTCTGATTATATTGTATCAATTCTAATTTCCCCCCAATGTATTTTGATATACCGGTACATTAAAATACTTGTACTTTATTTATACATGTCGATTCCCTAATCATAAAAAAGTCTATTGACCCCCTAACAAGCCCTGGCCATGTGGATGCAACCATTATGAAATATGGGGGTGTGCACCTCTCTGCCCGTGAGGGTCTCTCCTTTGGGTAATTCCACCAACTGGCTGAAGCGCCTGTCGTAGATGCATTTGTGTAGCTGCTTGTCGAGCACCCTGAAGTCTTCATAGCACCGCTTGAGAAGCCAGACTTTGCCCTGGCTCTGCATTTTGAGGGTGAACGGGCAATCCATGAGATCGACTGCACCCCCGTTCTGCTCCACAATGGTACGGTCGTCCGACTCTTCATGCATGGATATCTATGGTGAGATAGACAGAAAAGAGAAGTTCCATTAAAAATGCAGGGAATTTCACTCTGACAGATCGTACATTGTACCTCTTTTTGTGGTGAATTTTAATTCATGTTAAGTATTCGATGAAGAATAATTCCATGAAATCCATGAGGTTTATTTCAGTCCATATTTGGCAAAATGTAATACTCTGCTGACAGCAATGCTAAAACAGATGGTCATCGCTAACATCAAATGCATAAAGGAATTTATCCACTGTTTATTACAGCTGATCAAAACTCTCACATTCTATCAAATTACGGCTTTGTCCCAGTTAAAAAAAAGTAACACAATAAACCCAGTTTTGAGGCATTACTGTCAAATGCATATCAGAGTGACAGAATTGGAATAGGCAAAATCACATTATTATATCATTTGATCATATTTGGATTTGGGCTTGAATCTAAATTCACTACTTCCTCTTTTAGTTTTCATATGAATAATGAGAACCCTACACATTTTTCTTTAAAAAAAAATTATAAATGGACTTGGAGCTTGCCACTCCACAATGAAATGCTTACATAACTATAGCTTTGCCTTTTTGATATTTTCACTCCTTGGCCTCTTAAGCTGATAACAATGACACCAACCCTTACACTGACAACGTTTAGAGCCAACTACCAGTACCCACGTTATAAGTTTTGCATTCAGGTGACATATTTTTCCAAAGTGCAATTTTAAATGTTGTCTTATCAAGTGAACCCCCTATCTACCGAGCAGGAGAATACTCCAGATCAATCCCATCTGTAAAGCCTAAAAAGAAACCAAATATATTTCCAGTTGGTTGTAATGAATAAGGAAAATTAGAAGGCAAATGGGGTGGTGCTTTAATCAAGAATAAGCTAAAACGCAAGATTTTGACCAACCTGTACGGCTCCCAGCTCGACATGATCGTAGTGGAAATGTGCGCAGTCGTTGAGTTTGGGGAAGAGACTAGACCCATCATGGCATCTGAAAACATCAAACAAAGATAAAGAAGTAAAAGGAATGAGGAACACTTACAAGATGGTTTATATTACATAATAGAAAATGTTACACAATGCAGTCCTTTGGACGTGACAGCAATATTTTTTGACAAACCATAATGATTGAATGAATGAATGAATGTTACACGAGACAGAGAGATAGGAAAGAGGGATAGTGCGAAAAAAGAAAAGAGATAGAGGCGGAGTATAGATATGTGTTTGTGTGTGTGTATGTGAGAGAAAAAGAAGGAGAAAGAAAAAGGAGAAAGAAAGAGAAAGAAAGAGAAAGGGGAGGGGAGGGAAGAGGAGAGAGAGGAGAGGGGGAGAAAGAACGAGAGAGAGAGAGAGAGAGAGAGAGAGAGAAAGAGAGAAAGGCTGCTTTTCAGGGGCAGAGAGGGAAGGGGGAGGGAAGGGGAGGAAGACAAATAGCAGTTGTCAACAAACTGTTTAATGTCATTCATCTCTTTCCATAGCCAATCATTCACAAATTATCTGTTATAGTCGGAACATCAACATGTTTTGGGGATGCTCTCATCATGTTGTTATCTCACACAAAGTGGAGAGGCCATCATCCCAGTGCAACGTCTGGGCCAAGTCAAGAAAGAAGAAAACATTTTGGTTGGATTGAGCTTTACATGAACCGCAGCACAGGAAGGGTGCCTCTGGCATCATAATGGCTACGTTCTTATGACAATTTGAAACCTTAAAGGGATCTACATCTACAGTAGGACCTTTGTTGGCATGTGCAGAAAGTGATAAATGGTTGGTATAACGTGTAGTTTTGTGATCTGATATCCTCTGAGTTTTGTGTGAAAAATGTCACGTTAAATGGAATACAGTGTATGGCCGAGTAATGGGCAACAATGCAAAGTGATACTTGCTAACTCATTGCACTGACTTTGTACACAGTTATGACTTTCCAGTGGATAGTTAAAAATATGAACACTTCAATCGTAAATACCTTTTTAACAATAGGGAAATTCAAAAAAACAAAACCTGTTCCATGCTTCTATAGGGTATACCAATACAACAAGGTATAATGAAAGAACCACTAGATTTCTAATGAAGTTTTATGGATTTGGACAATGTTACTAGATCAAGCTCATGGTTTTCACTTTGAGGTAATCATGAATAAACTTTGTGAAAGTTTTTTGCAAAGACACATATAATCAAATTGGATTTACAATATCCTAGTGATATGATAGAATGCTGACTTACGATGCCATCTTTTTGACCCGCACGCTAGCCTGTCTTTTAAAGTTGTAGTCCTCATTGTCATCTACAGCTAACGGCGTGAGTGGAACCTGCACAAAATCACAAGAAAATCAACATTAGCAGTTTAAATAATGTGCTAACTCTTACCATAATTAACGGTGTATAAACCGCACCTTTTTTGCCGCCGAAAAAAATTCAAAGTCAGGGGGTGCGGTTTATACACGGTACACCCAAAAAAAAAAAAAAAAAAAAAATGTTTTTTTTTTTTTTTAAAGCTTTGATTTATGCCCCTCCACCTGGCGCTATGCCTGGCAATGTCTCCCAGCTCAGTAATCGGTGTGTTGACTCACCACTCGGAAACTAGAACAACACTCAAATTTGTCTGTCAAATTTGTCTGTGATCTCAATATATGTAGTTTATAATAATAATTCCTCCAATTTGTCTTCTATTACATGGTGTACCACAAGGTTCTATCCTAGGTCCTCTACTGTTTTTTAATTTACATTAATGATCTTACACATTCAGCTGCACCTCGCAGTTAAATGAAAGGCCATCCCGCGTGGTTTTTTTTAACACGGACCAGGCTTGCTGCCGACAGAGTCGACCAAAAGTCGACCAAAAAAGGGCGAAAAAGAGGGGTGCGGTTAATACACGAGGGCGGTTTATACAACGTTAATTACGGTAATCAAAAATTATTAAGGTGCAACAACACTTTTACTAGACCTACTGCTGGGAAATGTAGCAGTTTTAGTTTGAGGCAAGTTTGTTTCATGTCGACATGACATTCAATTATCGTAAAGTAACTGAATTGTGCCATTTATTTCCATTCATGCATATGTATATAACTTTTTTTTGTATAGTTATGGTACAATAATCTTCAAAAAAAGTAAGTTAATATAAATTTCACAAATGCAAAGTTTTACATAACTCTTGTTCAAATTTTATAAGCAGTTTGAAAAATGTGATTTTTCTATATTGAGAATTGTTAGGGTGTTACAATACTTTTACGAACCTACTTCAATGAAATGTAGAAGTATTAGTTTTAATTGATTGAATACAGCTTAACATTCAGTGAACAAATGGTACTTTTTCTTCCCTCAAAATAATTGCAAAGAGCCATCTATATCTTATCTTGAATTTAGCATGTACCGGTATACAATTATTGTTGTTGCTAGGATAATTTTTGGGAATTATATGCAATTTAATCTTAAGTTTAACAAATGCAACGTTTTACATAACTATTTTAAATATCTGAAGCATAGTACTGCACGCCATACAACGTTAATTCAAAACTTTTGCACGAATGTAACTTTTAAGCTATGTAAACCTTACTGAGGGCGATGTGATGTTCACCATCTCCTTGTAAAAAGGGGCAATTAATCCATATGAAAGTACCCTTGACCCCCTTACACTAGCCCCCCCCCCCCCTCACTTCCCCCCAATTTGTTTTTATTGTTATTGAAAATATGTATATGTGTGTGTGGGATGGAGGGGGGGGGGGGGGGTCATTTGAGGAAAAAAAGTGTATCACACAGAGTTCACGATTCCTGCGACAGAGCCAAAAGACGGACTATTAACTGATGACTTGTAACTTATGAGGAGGCAAGGGAAAGAGCTAGTATGCGAGACAGGAAACGTGCTAAATTATGACAGCTCTTTTGGGCCAGCTTGCGCGTATCATCACGGGGGTTTAGGAACCATGTTTATTCAATAACACGCCTCTATTTATAGAGAGAGTGAGTAACGAGTATTATGTCTACCCGCGCACAGATTTAGACACAGACTTCATATCATACATGTACATGTAGTAATGCTGTGTAGAGCAACAGAAATACATGAAAAACGTATTCAAATCTATTGAAAGATTGAAAAGTTGTTTCAACTTTAAATAGACTCAGACTTCATGCAGAAATGCCACGTAGACCAACATGATGACAAAGTATGTGTATGGAAAATGTATTCATCTATTGAAAGACTGAAAAGTTGAATACGATAGGTCATACTTTAAATTTAGACTCAGACTTTATGTAGAAATGCAAGCTAAACCACAAGTACGTGTATGGAAAATGTATTAAATTTGTTCAAAGATTGAAAGTTGTGAATACTTGTACATGTAATTTAGACTCGGATTAAATGCGGTATTGCAATGTTTATAGAGAAATAGGAATACAAAGCTTGTGTACAGTTCGTGCATTCATAGTTATTGAATTAATTATTGAATTATTATAATTATTAAAGCTACCTGTTTTCTCCACCAACATCTAAAGATAACTATAGATGATCATGAAATAATTTTTATCAGGACACTATCAATACTGAAACAGGACGTACATATTCCATCTTTCTGTCAGTGCATCTCTGCCCTTTTCTATTATTGGATACACCCCTAAACCCCATCAACTAAACTAACCCCCCAAATACTCTAGCTGGGGGGTGTTTCACAAAGATCCTAAGTTGAACTTACAGTCTCTAAGTTGGACTTAACAATTATGGAAAGATGTTAGCATCTTTAAAAATATTTTGTAAAAGATATTTTAAAAGGCATACAATTTTGATTCAAATCATTCATATTTTCTATTATCAAGGAGAGTTCATGTTATTGATGTGGAATTTATGAAAAGTCTAAAATACTTGAAATTATTTTGAATATATTTCATTTTAAGGCTACAAATGGCTCTCCATAATTTTTAAGTCCAACTTTGAGTTAATTTTTACTTAGGATCTTTGTGAAACACCCCCCTGATCTATTAAAGTATGGCTCAGGATATATTCAGTCATTTTGCCCTTTTCTAAATCTTATTGGATACACCCTCCTTACCAGAATCCTCCTTGATCTCTATGCAGATCATCTCGTGTTACAGGTAGGCTATATATGAATATGCTTACATCCGAATCCTGAAGCCGTAGCTATCGTTTAACGACAATTACAGCATTAGCGTTTGACCTACATCTATACCTTGTGACGGTTCAACCCAAATTCTGTCTACTCACTTAAGCTGAATGAGTTGGTTAACCTTTACAATACCGCAAGCTCTGATTGTAAGTGATTTAATGCATGGTCTATTAGTGTCAGTGAATGAAAGGGTTACCTAACAATGCTTCGTTTTTATTTAATTTAAGGTAGGATTTCCTATTAGAAATAATCATGACTGTTTGGATTATTAACTCAATGCCAATTGTGAATGATATTTTTAAATTCCCTCATAGAAAATTGTGAATTTACAATGGGCATTTTGTCAAATGTGGCGAAGTATGTAGTCTGTTGAAAAAGTTGATGAATAGTTTGTATGTACCCATAATGTACAGTAATCACTACCGTGTGAGTCAAAAAAAAGTTTACACCTAGAAAATTGCTAATTATTTTAAAAATCATCTATGAACAGTAAATTATTATACATCTTCTGAAAGAGTGTTTAATCCCAAATCATTTGGTATCATTTTTGTGTGGTATGTGTTCACGCTTGGATGAACAGGAGCCATTGTTTGCGAGAGTGCAAAAATCGACTTGCGGGCGCCAAAGTGATGCCTACAGCATGTATTCTGTTGGGATTTAATAGCGGAGTGAGATAATGAATTGAATCTATTAAATGAATTGCATTGCCATATGCTTTTTGCAGTGTTATAATTCAATCTGAGAAATTAATGAAATTTAAGGTTTAAAAGTGAAAAAATTTAAGATGATATTTTAGAGAGACCACATCGCTATGTAATGTAAATTTATACGTGCATATTTGCCTACTACTCTCCCTCTCTTCCTTTCCTCCCTCCTTCCCTTAATCTGCCTGTCTGTCAGTCTGTCTCTATTTCTTTTCTCTCCCTCTTTCTCTTCCTGTCTTTGGTATAATCAATTAACGCCAAACGTACCTTTAAAACCTAGATTCACACCACTTAAGGCCTGTCTTCATCACCTCTAGTTTGCCAAATAACCCGCTATTTTAACTATCCCGATCACAAATTAACCAATAAATTGGTTCTTCATTAGCCCGCAGTTGCAATTAGCGGGATATGTGGTCGAGAAAATATCCAGATAAATATTGGTCTTGTTTCTAAAATATCCCGTTATTTGGGAAGTAGCGGGCTAATTTTTCCCCATCCGAGCTAGTTTGTGATGAGCATATCGGTCTGGTGAAGATGCAATTTCGAGCTTTGAGATAATATCCAGAGTATGAAAATAGCGGGTTATTTGGCAAACTCGAGCTGATGAAGACAGGCCCATAGAGATACTTCCACAAAACTTCCTTTCCATCCACCCCCTCTTAATGAAGAGGAAAGTCTCTCGTCTATGAATCATAATAGGAAATCCATGGTTTTAACTTGTTTTTCTCACTTGCTTTCACATCCTAATTTGTTGCGCATAACACAAAAACATGTATCTACTGGCTTTCTACACGTGTGCTATAAATATCCCTGTTGACATGTTATTTTGAAAAACTTTGTCTGGTTTTTTAATATTTCAGTTAAGAAATTTCTGAAATACTTTGATCCAATGCAGGTGGCAAGAGTAGTAGCGGATATATACAGAGGAGTGATGTGATGTTATAATCCTCTTCACTTGCTGTTTTATGAATGAAGAAAGAAGATTGTGCTTCTTGCCAAAAACAGCCCCCAATATCTGAATTTTGGGCTACGTGCGTGCATGATATACATGTATAGTCAATATAACGCATTAAAGGGAAATCCAACCTAAATAGACAACTACTCTAAAAGAAAGCAGAAAAATCAGAGAAGCAAACTGATGAAAGCTTCAATTAAATCTGACTAAAAAATAAGAAAGGTATGAATTTTTCTGAAATTTGTACCGGTAATCACTTTCATATGGGCACTTCTAATTGGCTGAAGCGGTAATGTCAATGTGATGTAGCGCCAAATTACTTTCCCATCTCTGTTCCCACATATAAAATGACTAAAATTAATTTCAAAAATGTATTGCTCATGATGGTCTATTCTTTTTAGAGGACCTATAATAATATGCTATCTACGTATATTAAACATAGACTTTATAGTGATCTCATATTTCAAACATTCATAACTTCCTTACTATTGGTCCAATTCATTTCAAACTTTTGCCATTCTGTTTCTGTTATTTTTCTGCTTTCATACAAATCAACTTATTACAAGGGATGGAAATAACCAAATACAAAAATCTTGTGAACGGATACGAATGAGGAAAAAAGAGTCATCACAGTGACTTTTGCTTTTTAATGTGTCTTTTGGAGAAAACAAGGAAAACCAATGCAAAGTGAGATTATATTCCTTTTCTCTGTTTCAGTAGATTAATTAATCTCTGTAGATTAATTGCACTGGTGGGATTGTACCTTGTGGTTCACAGTCCGGAGACTTATCCTCTAGACCACAACACCCACTCTAATTTGAATCTCTATCTCTACCGGTTGAATATTTACCTTAGCATAGATAAATTACCTTTAATAGTGTAGATTAATTGCCCTGGTGGGATTTGGACCCCGTACCTTGTGGTTCACAGTCCGGAGACTTCTTCCCTAGACCACAACACCCACTCTAATTGAATCTCTACCGGTTGAATATTTACCTTAGTGTAGAGTTGACTAGACCTGCCTTCTGATTTGATAGAACTAGACAGTCTCTCGCAAGAGGCATCCGTTTCAGAATACTTGCGTAGTCGTTTCCCCCTAGATACAAAAAAAGACAAGAGAGCGAGGGAGAGAGAGAGAGAGAGAGAACATATTTAATAACTTCTGCAGATTTCATGTTATGTACACACAACAGTCTAGGATAAATGCATCAAAGAAATTTAAATATTTTTAAAAATTATGTGAATGTGATACATGTTTCTCTAGATTGTCTTTGTCACATAAATCTGCAACACTGATTTACAGTACATCTGGTTGGGATATAGGTGAGGGCGGTCTGCGGAATACAGTTATTTGGTTAACTTTGCCTAAGGCCTGGCAGCACAGCAGGGTGCACCCAGTGTTGATGTATTTGTGTGTGATTTGCAATTAATTAATTATTTTCATTTCTGTATTTACATATCATGTGTTTTGAGCCAAATAAAATAATATAACAAAATTTAAGAAATATAAAAAAACATTTATTTATGTAATTTTCTGAATATTCCTTATTAAGAAAAGTTTCTTCATCAAATACTTTAAAATATCAAATCAAAATTTGTATGGTTAGATCTATACAGGACAGCTGTTTGATCGCTCGAAAACAAGACGAGGATACTTCAAGGTTTGTATTGTGGGATAGAAGAATGCCTTAGAGGTGAAGAGAGCGATCAAGTTAATCTAGTGAGTGATAGGACTTTGATTGAACATGTACCTCCCTCGACTAATTAGTCATGCTTCCTTAATATGCCCTCCCATATAATATATAGAAGTATGTCATGCTGGCATGGATCTATGAGGCACATGTTTGGGCAATAGAGTGTAGCAATGTAACTACATGTACATGTATGTAAGGATCCCAAGAATTAGGGAACATGGATCAATGAGACGGAGAGAGAGAGAGAGAGAGAGAGAGGGGGGGGGGGGGTAGAAAAAGAGGAAGATATCGATATGGATGTAAAGAAAGAACAGAGAGATGGCATCAAGACAGACAAAGATTGAGAGAGGAAGAAATGATTATAGTCTATAGAAAGATTGATCTGTGGGAGAATTTGGGAGGAAATAACTATAAAAAACCCAGTATCAACATAAACAGGACATACAAATGAAAAGGTGCCGATAAGGAAGAGGAGAACAAGAAGTGAGAAGTGAGGAATTATCTATTATAAGTTGCATCGAAAAAAAGAAGAAAAAGTTTATAGATAATTGTCAAAGGGGCATTTGCGTGCATCAAGCTAAACTCAAGTCACTAGTACACATACTTTAATAATACATGTACCGGTACTTAAAATAGATTTGGATATTTTGTCATGATGGGACAATTGAAAGTGTAATACAATGGGATGATTAAACATCAAGGCCTTTTTACCTAGCCTTATGTTTCTCATTATGCAATGGCTTGGCACAAATATTTTTAACATTGAAGGCCAGAAGGTGTGATTTTAAGGCAGAATTGTCACCTTTTGATTCTCAACAGATGACATGCTGAGCTGACAGAATATATTAACTAATATATTATACAATTTACCGGTAATAATGATAATTATAATGATAATAATAATGATACTAATAATGATGATAATAAAATTATTGATGATAATGATAATAATTCTTATGATAGTAATATCAATAACTATAATAAAATAACAAAAATAATTATAATAATCATAACAAACAACAACATTTTTTATAGTGCATAATACTTATGTTTCTATTAAAGCATTGTACTATTATTACCCCAGCATACAATATATATCAAGCTTGAAGAGTATTTACATGTACAGTATAAGCACAGAAAGAAGGCATTTTATATAAGGAGCAGAAGAGATATCATGTACAAGAAGTAGAAAATGAATATAAAATCTATATCATAGGACATAGGGATCAAGTATCTTTGCATATATAAATCTTAAATACATGTCTACCTTTTTCCTTTAATGGATTGGTAATCAGTTATCAGGACACAGGAAGAGTATATGAAATGTAAGATGCACCAAACTAGATTTCATTACGATGGTTTAAACTGTGTTTTTTATATGAATATCAGCCCAAATAAGGCAAACAATAAGGGGGGGCAATTGAGATGGCAGTTTGTTGAAACCTTTGGAAATGAAACAATCACTGAAACAAAAGAAACATATTATAGATTACTGTCACATGAAAGGACACAAGATGATAATTTTCTATTTCATTGTCTATGAAAGGGAGAGGGGGAGGGGGAGGAGGGTTCGTGAACAGGGATTGAAAAGGTGATTTATTGAAACTGTTAACATGAAACCACTACTGAAACTCTGAAAGTTAAAAAAACTCAAGAAAATGGAACAAATTACTGTCACACGTTGAAAGGATATCAGCTGACTAGATTCTATCCTCTTGACCATGACCCTATGCAATCCCTAGCTCAATAACAGCTGGATATGCTTTGCATCTCATACAATTTCTGCCAGATTTTAGCTCATAGAGACAGTGCTTTTCACACACTGTAGTACTGTACTAAAACAAAAAATCTGAAATTCTTATTTTACCTCAAGATTTTTTAAAATCTTATACATATATGCACCTTAAATATAATAATTGTAAATATGTTTCTATACATTCCCTGTATGGACAAACAATCTATTCCGTCATCAATAACTAAAGGAATATTTTATGAAGTTTTGTGTACAGAGCAAATTGGGAAGGAGCTCGCATGATACATTAGAGTGTTGCCTATTTGTGTCTCACTGATGGCAGCTTCAAAAGTTCATAACTTTCCTATTTCTAATCAGATTTTGTGCAAATGCTCACTTATTTGTTTTCTCTCATGTTTCTGCTTTTATTAAAACCAACTTAATATCAGGGGGGACTTCCTCTTTAAAGGCAGCAAATCATCTCAAATGAAATATATGCATTGTTAGAAGACATATAATCATCCCCAAACACTACAACAAGACAGTAACATGATTAATAAGAATAGAGCATTTAAGGGAAGAAAGAGTTGAAAGGAGGTTAAAGCAAATTAAAATTCTACTTCAATTTCACATTCAGTGTCATTCTTCAAAGTTTTTGTTAATGATTGAATACATCGGATAGTTTTATAAATGCCTTTCAATACACGTTTAATGTAACATCATGCATGCAAACATCAATTAAGAAGTGGAATAAACATCTACATGATTATTACGATACTTGAAAATATGAAATAATAAAGATATGATTTAAAAAAAGAATTCATCTACTATAATAATAATTTCAGTTACCTCAATGCTGCCAATGATGCCACAGAACTGGATAGAAAGGGAAGAAAAAAAGAAAGAGAAAAAAAAAGTGATTAAAATTGTATTTCATACATTGTTATTCTCTCTAGTTATCACACAAATGTAAACATAGATAGAATATGAACACTTTGTAAAACCACGTTCAAACTGAAAAAGAGAAAAATTGATAGGTTTCAAATTAACCTCCATGCAATACGCCCCATTGTGACAGGGATCTTTATTAGTAAGACCATTCAAAAGGAGCTCCTATTCAGAATATGTGGAGACCTAGGAGTGGATGATCTTTTCAATAGTTATACTTAGAGTACAGCTTCTTTATTGAACCATGATTGAAAAATACAGTCATGCTATTGGGCTATACGTCCCACAGTGAAGAGTATTTTTTTTAATGATTTATGAATAGGACATATTCATACAGATCTAAACAGAATGTGTGGAGACCAAGCAATGCATGATTTGTCAATAGTAAATACAGAGACACATACATTGAACATCACCTCCATGCTTTACGCCCCATTGCGACAAGGATCTTTACAATGTCCATACAAAGATCTATACGGAATGTGTATCATCCAACGATAAATGGTGATTGAATAAATAAATAGAGCTGCATTTTCTATTCAACAAAGTAATAGTAAATTACATATACCACAATATACATTTTGTCATTGGGAACACCTTATACATGTATGTAAGTTATGATTAGTGTTTGAATATACCTGTAATTCAATAGGTACATGTATATATAAGTAATTCATGATGGCTTGCTTGCTGCTTCATGTTTTTGTTTTGCATCACATTAAAGCAAGTTACATAAATAAAATATTCATATTTTCTTTCAGCAGGTCATGTTTTACCCTATAATCACAAGTTAAAATAAAGAGCGACAATGTTAAATGTAACAATAGCAATATCTTACAATATGTTCTTTCAATAATAGTGAAAATGCACAAAATCAATGTCCCTGTTCACTCTTTCAACCATTGTCCGTATCATGTGCCAAACATAGTAAATAGCATGCTGCAAAACTACATGTAATGCAAAAAAAGAAGAAGAAATCTCTAGTCTTTTGATCCCTGCTTTCTCAAAATAGACCGATATCAAGCAATGTATTTGCGAAAGGGCCTTGAATGGGACCCATAAAAGCCATTTCAACATGGGAAATTTGAATTGCCAAGATGCTGCTACAAATTTAGAATACTGATTACCGTATACGCTGTAACAGTGTTTATCCAAGTAATAATAACAAAATTCTATCCAAGTCACTTTAGGCATTGCCAATTGGCCACTCAGCAAAGTCATTGCTATTTTTTACGTCACGGGTAACGAATCCTGAATTAAGAAGTTATTTTGAAATCAGAGGGAAATATGAAAATCAATGCTATATTCCGCCTCATATTTCATTGAAATTTTGTGTAATGTTTTACTTTTTCATTCCTGCATCCTGCGATGAGGCGTGAAGGTACATGCACTCATGTGTTGTCATCTCTTAATGTTAATAAGTTTTGCCACATGACTCATGATGTTAAACTTGAAGTCTTGCACATAATCAATAAGTGACTATTGAATGAGTTTAACAAAAATTGTGATCTAGCAGAATTCCCATCAAATTCGTATACTGTACACTGTATGTGATATTTAAAACATCAAAAAGGTAAAATATCTGTCTGTTATGTGTGTTAATCTGAAACAGGATTTAAGCAATGAGGTTTGTTTCCAGTTACCCTTTTCATTTTGTGCAAACAGGACAACGTTTCTTTATTCCTACTATCTCATCAATAAACATTCATCTGGATTCTGGAGCTACAGTAATTTCATAATCACAATCGATTATTTTACTGTGAGTTTCCATCCATATCAACCCACAGATTAAACTGCGAAATTAAAATTGAACATTTCATCTCTTTATACTCAGGGGGCACTTTGCACGAGTCACACATCATCACAAGTTCTGGCTCCGCCCTGCATCGAGGGTCTGGTTACAGCATGTCCCCTCACTGCCCTTAGCAGCTGCGTGAAAACGGTTCCCAATGAAGGGATCACTGGTGCCTCCATACTACATGTAGTAAAAGCATGTGATAAGGGCCTGTATTCTAATGATTGATTGATTAAATTCAATGTTATAGAGGAAGCTTTAATCTGGGGTGATGATGTAAGAGGCATTTGGAATTCATTTCCTCCCACAAATATACTGACTGATATCTTGAAAGCTGCAAAAGTAAACATGCAAATGTATTGCTTTTGCCCATTAAAAAAAACACATAATAACATAAACAACAACAGTTGCCACTGGTATATATGCATCAATATGATCAATTTATGAAAAAAATATAAACATGTAACATACAGTGTGCTTAATTTGTTTTGTATCTACTACACATACGAGTACTACAGTGCGTGACAAGGAATACATAAAGAAACTAGATGGAATTCGACTGCGCGCAGTCAAAAATGATGCCTCCGTCATAGAGCAATTTTACAAACTAAAACAGAAGAAATTTTTCGAATTCAAGTTCAATTGTAATCCATTAACAGGTTCTCAGAATATCGTGATTACAAGCAATTTCTCATATACATATATGACCCTTTGATCTTTAACCTCGTGACCCTAAAATCTACTCGGTTCTTTGGCTCTGCAAGATGTCCTGAGTTAAATAGTAATCCATCTGTCAGTTCTAATGAGAATGCGTTCACAAGCTATTTTTGCATACATAATGAGCACATGACCTTTGACCTTATGAACCAAAAGTCTACTCAGTTCATTGGCTCTGCAAGTAACATACATGACCTAATTTTGGCAGGAATCCATCAATCGGTTCTTGGGATGAGCTGTTTTTGCATACATAATGTGCGCTGTGGCCTTTGACCTTTGACCTCGTGACCCCAAAATCTAATCAGTTCATCGGCTCTGCAAGTAACATACATGACCTGAGTTTGGCAGCAATCCGTCAATTAGTTCTTGAGATAACGCCATCACGAGCTGTTTTTGCATACATAATGTGCGCTGTGGCCTTTGACCTTTGACCTCGTGACCCCAAAATCTAATCAGTTCATCGGCTCTGCAAGTAACATACATGACCTAAGTTTGGCAGCAATCCATCAATTAGTTCTTGAGATAACGCGATCACGAGCTGTTTTTGCATACATAATGAGCCCTGTGACCTTTGACCTTTGACCTCGTGACCCCAAAATCTAATCAGTTCATCGGCTCTGCAAGTAACATACATGACCTTAGTTTGGCAGCAATCCATCAATTAGTTCTTGAGATAACGCGATCACGAGCTGTTTTTGCATACATAATGAGCCCTGTGACCTTTGACCTTTAACCTCGTGACCCCAAAATCTAATCAGTTCATTGGCTCTGCAAGATACATACATGACCAAAGTTTGGCAGGAATCCATCAATCGGTTCTTCAGATAACGCGATCACGAGCTGTTTTTGTATACATAATGAGCCCTGTGACCTTTGACCTTTGACCTCGTGACCTCAAAATCTAATCAGTTCATCAGCTCTGCAAGATACATACATGACCAAAGTTTGGCAGGAATCGATCAATCGGTTCTTCAGATAACGCGATCACGAGAACGGGACGTACGTACGTACGTACGTACGTACAGACGTACGTACAGACGTACGGACGGACGGACAACCCGAAAACATAATGCCTCCGGCTACTTCGTAACGGAGGCATAAAAAGAGGAAACTTGAATAAAAATAAAGGAATACAAAATAAATGTAGAAAAAATGTACCCCTTTTGCCAGCAGATAATGATCGAAGGTGAACTTATTGGCCTGATTTATGTTATTACATGCCAAAATTTATATCGAAGCAGACAGCCTCATCAAACATCAACCAAATGTTAATGTCAAATTCATGCATTTTGCCAACACTGATGATGTGGCAAATCATGAGGTTTTTGTGACTCTCTGTATGTCTAAACACTTGTAAGGAATGCAAAAAAAAAGTATGAAAATGTATATTTTCAACCACAAAAAATGGTTGTATTGTAAAACAAAATATTGCAATCAAAACTTAGGTGAATGGCCAATTGCTGTGCTTTAAGCCTCGGTCACAAATGCCATTATGAACTGCTACGAATGCTGTACGAACGTTTTTCAGACAATGGAAATTTGGGAAGACAATGGAAAAACAGGGAGATTTGTACGTAATTATCCTTTGTACGAACCTTTGTGACTGTAGCATTATACTCCCATATAACGGAGGGTTTTTTTCTTCTAAAAATAAAATTTAAACTGAGGTTTTTTCTACTGGAAATGAATACAGTCTTGATTATTTCAACTTACCCAATATATCTTTGAGAATAGTAGTATCTCCTTTTAACAATTGCTCGCTTCTGCACAAATTTAGTAGTAGGCGCCATTTCAATAATTTAACATCAACAGTAGACTAACAGTATCTAAACATGTGTAAGTTCTTAGGTCAGCACTGGTACACAATATTGCTTTTTAATATAGATCCTGTTGCTTGAAAACTGTTATTAATCAATGAATATAGGGTTGATTCTAATGCGATGAAGAAGATTATGTACTTCAATGAGAAAAAACCAGCACTACAGTGAGGTTCAAGTTGCGTCGTAATGTTCACTTGAACTCATACATGTAAGTTAATGATCCACAAATTGATACCACAAATTGTTAACAGTTGATTATTGTAAACAGTCTCTTCAATGAAGCACAAATGATAAAGAATGGTTGATGGAGCTATGCTTGGACCATCAAAAGGGCACTGTTTGCATATCTTTAGAATGTTTGGTCTAATGACCAAATTATGCTTTGAGCTACACTGATTAGTGATATGTACCCTGGAGAATAAAACACCAATGATTGTGGTGATTGTGGTGATGTCTTCGGTGATGCAGATGTAAATCTTTGTAGCTTGAAGACTACAAATTTGGTACTAGCATGCTCACTATGGTTCAAGCCCTGCTTTCAAGTATTAAATCTGTCAGCCATATATATAAAAAGTTCATAATCCACAAACTTGTATGATACGTCTGTCCATGTTTGTCTCTTAAATTAAGCAAAAATGATCAATAAAAAAAGTTGATTAAACAATGCTAACACGATTTCAACAGGGCTGTTTGCATGTCTCAAGAAATGCAGGGTCAGATCACAGATCAAAGGCATTTTTATTGATTTAAACAAATCAACGCCATTATAATCCAGGATGACAAATTTGGGATGTTTGAAGAACAGCCAAGAACACTTCCTCAACCTCAATAAAATAAATGTACTTGAAGTTCTCCTTGAAATGGTTATGCATCCAGTCACTTCATGTATCCCAAGGAAATATTGATCTCCCAAATTCCTGAAAATGATATCCTGATTGTGTATGACTTCATTTGGCACTGAAGGTTTGCAAAATGCAATTCTAAGCCTTGCGTACTTGGCCTGCCCTGCTGATATCTTAGAAATCCATAAATAGTTTAATGTTCACCTTGAGTAATATCAAGCAGAAGGAAAAAAATGAATGCTGTGAATATTCTTGGCTCAAAATCACAAAAAAGGGGTTCCATGAAAATATGTTTCAAGAAAAGAAAGTTCAAGTGCGTAGGATCATGATGTCTTTGAACAAATGTGATTTTGTTTGTCTTCGTCTTATCACATCCTTTTTGTCCATAAATAGCAGCAGGCGATCCATACACACATGCTGTGAAAATGTGTAAAGCAATGTCTTGGACAAATCCTGAAAGGATTCACTTTATATGCCTATGATAGCCTCAGACTTGTTATCCTCAGTTTCCACGAATGAAAACAGGCAACAGCAATGCAGTTTGGGGGAGGCCTTCACCAAAACATTTCATACAGATTTCTTCACAAGATATATTTCATGAATGTTTTGTTGTTGTCAGTCGTTGCTCAATGTGTCATCAAGTACGTCAATGTATCCTGGAAACGAGCTTAATCATAATTTCAGGAACAAATTTTTGAAGAGGGACAAATAATGTAAAGTATGTGAAATCCAATGGAGCCTCTTGAAGAAAACTATCAATGTACAGATTTCCAATGAATACACATGCCACAAGAAAAGAATGCCAGACAAAATTTTCTTCCAGAAAGTCACTGAAGTTCAAAAGTTTCAAATGAAATAGTCGCTAATCACTCCTAGGTTGTAGCCATTCCTAAGACATTCTCAACTAATGCAATATCTCTGAAGTCATCTCCGTTCCTGTAACAATAAGTCAAAAGTTTCAAATAAAATAATCACTAGTCACTCCTAGGTTGTAGCCATTCCTAAACGCATTCTCAACTAATGCAATATCTCTGAAGTCTGAAATCATCTCTGCTCCTGTAACAATAACATGTCTTCACCAAGGAAAATGATCCAAAGATTATTTTAGAAAGTCACTGAAGTTCATAAGTTTCAAAATGAAATTATCACAAGTCCCTCCTAGGTTGTAGCCATTCCTGACACAATCTCAACTTTAAATGCAATATCTCTGAAGTCATCTCTGAAGTCATCTCTGTTCCTGTAACAATAAGATGTCTTCACTGAGGCAAATGATCAAAGATCGCTGCTTCGTACCCTGGTCCTTGAAGCGTGCGCGTTCCAGGACTACAAGGAGTGAGGGATTAGTGAAGAGTCTCCCACACAAAACAGGCAAATTCCTCAAGGAGGACTTCCCTTAATCCCTCCAAATAGCTGTACAAATCTACCACCCAACTGCCATCTTCATATCAATGATCTTTCTTATTAGAGGAGCATCATGGATTTAATTCGACACCCTATTTTTCTCTCTTTTTTCTAACTTTCCTCTGGCTTTGCTAGGAAGCTAGCATGTCACGTGGGAGTGCAATCACTGACAGACATAAAGCCGGGATGGGGGTTAGGGAGGGGGAGTATCACTGCCAATAGGGCGAGTTCTGCGCCCGCTTTCTGTCTCCAACAGATTAACGAGGCGGTAATGAAATACGGGAGATATTTGCCATCCAGTCCCAATTCCCTAATTCGTTCCTGGCACGAATTTGTGAAGAGCTAATTTGATTGGATCTATTTAAGCTGTAAGACTGAGGATATTGTGAACAACTGATTCAAAGCTGAAGCAATTTGATTGGTGTGCCGAGACCAAGCAGGGCATTTACTTTTACACTCTTACATCAGGTTAACCCACTTATGGCTCTCAGCAGACAACATCATATGTTTTGGAGTGAGAAGGTGATAACTCATGAGTATATGTATTTACATGAACTCAACAGAGGATTCACTTAAAGGGATCGTTTAACAATATTAAATCTGAGATACACGGCCCTACGTGTTATCAGTGTCTGTGATATGGTGTAATATTGAAGCCCTAAAAAAATTGCGCTTCAAAATGATCAAGAAGTGCCTCAAAAAAGTAAAAATCTTTGAGTGACCGGTTTTACCATACTCGTTTTCCCCAATAGACTGTAGTGTTATGAAAACCGTCAGGCGAATGGTTTTCAAAATTTGTAATTCCAATCATAAATATCTTGATAATCAGACGGGCGATCGGCTTGTAAAAGTCATGAGGTTCCTGACTGACCTAAAGGTTTATAATTATCATTGCATCATGAGCTAAATCCACAATTTTGTTTCAGAATCTGAGACAAAGTTACCGGATCCCTTTAATGCCCTTCTGGCTCCAAACAGACAACATACATGTATGGCAGTAATTGTTATCTATCAAATATAACCCAGATCCAATATATTTGTTACCATTTTACTAGTTATATATCATCTGTTGAGAGTCATGTAATTTGTTACGTCTTCTTGTTTACAGTCATTACGTGTTTTAATAAATGTTCTCTGTTGGCCACTATTCTTCTTTCATTGATTATGTATTCCATATTTTTTTCACACTCATTATTATCTGAGGGGTCCACAATTTACAAGCTTTGCTTTTCAGTGGTCCTCTCCATTTCCTCAAAATATAAATGCAGTTAAATTTTAAAATTCATTTGTTGTCTTCCTAAAATGTATAAATTATTATTAAGATTTGTTTATTACCAATGTAACTATGTTTTGTATACATTTTACATTGTATTTCGTTATTATGTATTGTATTTTGTTGGAAATGAAAAGATAAAAATGAAATGAAATGAAATATTACAGTCTATGAGTTAATCCCCTCCTGGCTCCAATTAGACAATATAATATTATTTAGTCTGAGAATTAAAGGCCTGTTGGCCTTTGTTATTCCCACCACATTATGAGTAGTGCATGTTTCTTTAGAATCTTTGTTTTATTTATATGTACACATGTTGCTTGTATTTTCATTTTTTTTTTTATAACCAAATGTGAAAATATACTTGTATTGAAATATTCTATCCTTGCCTGCTCTTCTTCAAGGCAATTGAAGAATTAAGTAAACGCAAATGCTCATGTTATAACAATCACTCTATGTTTATCGTATGTGCCCTTCAGCTTCCTATTTCCTGTGAGGCCTTGTTTTATAACCTTCTATATTTAAATGATGAGGCTCATACATTTAATATGTTTATGTGAAAAATATGTGAGTCATTTAAAAACTACCCTACGCTGGAAATAAAAATACAATGTTTGCCAAATTTGTCTAAAAAGAATTTCTTTAAGACAACTCTCTTACAAGCAAACAATAATAACAAGTTAAATCGAATTGGCTTCAAGGAAAAACAATTTTGGCTGTGTTGAAAGTGGGGTGGGGATGGGGTTACAGCTTCATGGGGCATGTGCCTTCTGTGCCCCCTCCCCCAGGCCCCCACCCCTTACCCCTATCTCCAAGACTGTTAAGACTTAAAACATGTAAATAAAGATAATAGTGGGCTCTTGTATAGCACTCGTGTCTGTCAGTGTCACACTTGATACTCCAGGGGGTGTTTCACAAAGGTCCTAAGTCAAACTAAACTCTAAGTTGGACTTATAAATTATGGAGAGCCATTTGTAGCCTTAAAATAAAATATATTAAAAAGTGAACATTCAAGTATTTTAGACTTTTTATAAATTTCACATCAAGAACATGAAATCTCCTTGATAATAGAAAATACAAACGATTTGAATCAACAATGCAGCAACTTTCCATAATTGTAAAGTCCAACTTAGAAACACAGCCAGGTGATTTTAATGTTTAATACCCAGCTTTAGCATGGCTGCTATCACTGTGCTCTAGCATTTCAAGGAACTAATTCCTACCAGGTACCCTTGACTTCACCTGGGTGGAGAGTGGCAAATTCATATAACTATCTTGCCATAGGAAGACTATACTCAGTTACTCACCTTGGTGCACTCCATGACATACACCTCTGTCTCTCCATCTCACCAATCTTTTTCAACATAGATCGCTGCGCCATCCTTAAACCCTTCAAGTTTCAAATCCTACTGAAGCTTGTGAAAGATGTTTAGCATAATAGACAGATCTGCAATTGCATCAGAAGACCTGCAATCATCCTGCATATTCCTTGTTACTTGTTCGTAGTCTAAGCTTGGCGGCTGTCTATTCCAATTGTAATTCCCAGCTATCTCTCAATAAAAGTCGAGTTTCAAGCCCTAAAATGCTAGTCTGCGTAACAGATACAGAACATCATGCATAATTCTCCCTGCCAATCTCTGTTATGGCACCAATTGAAATATTCACTGCCATGACGTCCACAATTTATACTTCCAAAATGATCACCAATTTGTTTTTCAGTGATCTATAAAATGTTGTCAAAAGTCTAAAATAGGAAGACAAGCGACGCTTGTATCCTTGAACCCTGATACCTGGTTCCAATCTGATAAAAAGTGAGAACTTTGATCTTTACTTCCTTCATAAGGTTCCAAAATAGACCGAAAAATGTCTACTGCCTTAAACTAGGTATTCAGCTTTCACAGATGATGAATTAATTCCAACGATTCTTAGAATCCTGAATTGGTGTTACCTAATCATTCTAGCAGTGACTGTCTAATAATCTGGGATACCCATGACCATTCCAGTGGTAATTAAGATTGGATTTTACGCTGTGATGCAATAATGGTATTCATTGGTTGTCACTTGAATTACCCCATACATGGGGGCACCCAATCGGGTAATATTGGTAATCTCTATTAAGGCTTTACCAGAGAAGGCATTTAATGGAAGAAATGTATGCAGATTGGGATGATGTCCAATTATAAAGTCCGAATCAACCACTAATGGACTCCAAACAAGTTATTACACACTGCAAGCACCAACCGGTACACATGTTCCTTGACAAGACAGATCTATCCAAGAAGTGTTTGAAGAAACAGGTCTCTTGAAAATTAATAATCCATGGTATTCCAAAATCCAAACATCTAGACAAAATACACAATTTTTAGTAAATATCTACTGTGTATTCTAGCCTCAACCTGTTTGTTGCTGCTGACGAGTTCCTTTTGATCTCAGGAGCAATGTATATTCCTTGGTGTAGGATCTAAAACTTGTTTCTATTCTATGTATGAAGTCGTATCTCCACTTGTTGGTGTCCTACTTTTGAATCTTTGAGGCCAAGGTTTGTTGAGGAAGCAGCACCTTCCGCTCCAGAGGTTGTCGGATAGAACTGAACACAATGATCTCTGGAGTTACAAGTGCACGTACATGTATGTGCCCTCCTTTTTCACAACAGTTCTCCGTGATGGTATCAATGTCAAAACACTCATCAATTATCATGTCAATATTTGCGCAATTCGCCGCCTCATCTAGGCAACAATAACGGTTTCAATGTCAATCGCTCGATCTCAATACCAGTGTCCTTTGCTGTTAGATGTGTACACAAAACACATTAAGCCAACAGCTGGTGATTAATGTATTAATCCTTTAGATAATTAATCTAATGGCCAGAGCATTTGCAAGCATGCAGTTCACAAGTGAAGAAGGGTTTCTAAAGGTCCCAGTGGTTATTCTGATGACATTTTCATGAAAGAAAGTCCTTGAGATGGCATCACAAATACAGGATACTTAATTAGCCAGTGGTAGTTTTGAAGGCTATAAAGCTGCCCAAATTAAGACCCAGTTGTGTCGACAAGATCAGAATCATTGGTTTCACAGTATAATTAAGTGTATCCTCACAATTAGTTTTATTAAGATGAATATTCTCTACTCCTTGTTTCGATTAACTTGAGAAATACAGATAAGCTTGAATGAGGAATGGCCAGGAACACATTTATTTCCAAGCCAATCCTTGACCATGCACGTCTCTACAGTAAATTATGCTCCTTGCGTTGAAGCCTCTGCAAAAGGGCTGGGCTGAAATTACTGCAAATCATGTGAGCTGGAAATATCAGCTATCGGAGAAAAGCATGCTGCAATAACATCTCGACTCGATGACATCCTCTCTCGGCAAAACAGTTGATTCTAGACATGATCAAGAATTTGGCGAAACCTTTCCAAAGTTCATCAAGGCTTCGGTGACTCAAACCAGACCTGGTGAAAGCTTGTTCTCTCAAACTCATCTACAGTTTCACTCAACTATTCTACAGTGTCGGTGACCAAGAGGCAGATCTCTATGATCCTGCATAGAAACTATTCAGGATATGTCTGAAGTCCTCACGTACAGGGGGTTCACGTATGATATCAAACTTAACTTGATTTATCCATCGCTAGCCGGATATCCCTGCCACAAAAATTTCCTCAGCTGAAACCTAGTCCTAGGAAACAGAGTCAAAATACAAACATGTTTGTAGGTGAATGAAGGATGCTTGGCTATAGATGGAAAGTTATTTTCTTTCCCTTTCGGAGCTGTTTAAGACAAATTAGCCTCGTTGCTGGGAGAACATACGAAGTAGGTGAATCTGATATAGTTTTTATTAAAAAAACAAGTTGTCTGGGCTGGTTAATGATGCAATTTTGTTCTTGGCATCCTTTTTCCTGCATACAGATGTGATCCCAGTGCGTTGATGTTTCCTCTTTTAGAAGACCTCCAGGAAACGATCAATGACCGTGGCCCAGATGATAGCCTTTTGCATCCATCGTTTATTAAAAGAAGAAATCAAAGTCGACTGCACAGAACAAGGTTCAGCGAATCGTGTGTTGCGTTACTGTCCCAATCATTTAGTTTTGAAAGGGAGAACTTTCCACTGGTATCGATCAAGATTAGTTGTGAGTGTTAGAATTAATGAGCCACTTGAAAACCATTCCCTGCCGTCGATCAATATACGTTTCCCACAAAACTCATTAATTCTTAAGCATTATTATTCCCTGCAGGCACGACATCTGTATATAACATCCATGAGTAGTAAACAACTGACAATTTTGAAGTGACGCAATTCATGTTTCCTTGTATTTTAGCCGTCAACAATCCACAAACATGGCTTGTTCTGCAAATTGAATAATCCCTTATATCCACAAATACATGCTATGAGCTGGGACCCTCTGCACAGAGACACCTCAAACTTGACTTGTCGAAAGGCAGGAAGCGCAATCACATGTATTCCAACCACCAGGATATCATTTAATATGCATATCGCCGATCAGGGGGATCTCATGTGGTGGTTGGAGTACAGCGGAGGCCATCAAGCTAGCCCCTACATGTGTCCACCCTACTGGGTTTTAGGAGTGCTGGGTTCATGGGATCATAGCAGCATTATGAGTTTTCCAGCCTTCGCTTGACATTGGGCGATCTAGTTTCATATTTCAGTCACTGAATTAAAATATTCTCAGTATTTCACTTCAAATGATTTTATTTCTCTACAAAACATATAATACAATGAATAAGTATATTGAAACAAAGATACAATGAAACGACAAATATAATAGAAATAGCACGAGAAAAGAGGAACTAACTAGAAGCAGAGCTTGTTCAAATCTCAAACAAAGAATAAAGCAAAATCATCATGGTGATGATCAAAACATCATAAATATAAAAATCTAAATTTTAATATATAAAAAATGTT
Source organism: Strongylocentrotus droebachiensis (assembly GCA_035222895.1). NCBI lineage: Eukaryota > Metazoa > Echinodermata > Echinoidea > Camarodonta > Strongylocentrotidae > Strongylocentrotus > Strongylocentrotus droebachiensis. The sequence goes on along the minus strand of JAVYIG010005354.1, from coordinate 57,547 downwards.
CTTTTCTGATAATAAACAAAGGCAAGTTTATATCTTTTACCACAAACTTTACTAGTCTACTGCAATCAAGTATTACTACATGAACTGTCAGTAAATGTTTTTTTATTTAAGGTCCATTTTCATTCAAAGTTGTTTTGTGCCCTGTTTAGGGGAGCAAATTAATGGCGTCAGCGCAATCACCTTTCATCAATGCTTCAACTTAATACCAGCTCTCCCTCCCTTGGAGTGCTGTCTAATAATTTAATAAATAGGGACTTTTAGATTCGCACAAAGACAATGGGGATTTCTACGATCGACGTCTTTTTAATGCACTGCCTTCAACGGACGTCACACGTATCAGTCCACGCAAATCTAAAAGTCCCTAATATCTGATTATTGCTACCTGACCGCCGATCCAACGTTTCGTGATTTGTGAAGCATAGGGTCTGCCAAAGTAAACTATCCATAGTGGATAAGACTGGATAGACCGGGATAGGGTCATCCCAGTCACATGTCATTTACATTGAACTTGAACTTCAAGGTGTGACCACTATAGTCTAGACTTTGAAACACATGTTCATAAATTTAAAATACACACATGTAGCAAAAATATACATGGTCATGGTTAGCAAAGGATCACTTTCTAGGGGGATATAAAACGATGTGTGTGCGTTTTGGTGGGGGGGGGGGGGTGGGGAGGCTCTACACAGCTATCCTAAACCTAGACCGAAAGCTTCAGTCTCTCTAATCGTCGGTTGTTCCACTGAGACTACGTCTGGCTCCACTAGACCTCCGATTATAGAGACTGAAGTCTGGGGACCTCTTTCTGTGAGGCACTGTACGGAACAAATGGTTCGGTTCGACCGGACCGCGATGAATGAGATATGCAACGAGATTTTCACTCTTTACATCCTCATAACTGCTGCAATTACAACACAAATTAAAAATAACATATATATCGCTTATTTGACTTACGATAGCTTGCTCATTTAGATCCTAAATTAATGATTAATCCGAGAAAGTCTCGTCGTCAACATTATCCGTCTTGGTTTTAGTTGATGAATATTCATTTTTTCTTTTCGAACGTCCAATAGCTACCGTAGCTACGCTACGAGTCGGCCCAGCTTGACCAACGAACTCCCACGAAACGAGTGCTCTGATTGGCCATTTGGCTATGTTTTGGTAGGTGGACCCGGAAATATATCGGCCGCCGGGTAATATTTCGAATGCATGAACGTACTGCTTCGCGGATCTGAGATACAAATTGGATAATTCATATAAGTAAGTCCGTAAATTACGTATTTAATATTAAGTTATCAAATTTTGATAACTGTAATTAGGACAAATGACATACCGACCTAATTTACATCTGATTTAGAAATCAGAAAATTAGATCTAAATAAAGAAAATCGGGGAGAAAATGTCGTGGACGAAAATATGTACATAGCCATCCCCCCGGTACGAGATCTCTGGGTTGCCATCTGTATTGGGGAATGACAACAAATGTCAGTTTTATTAAAGAAATGACCCAAATCAGATGGTTATTGCTGTCTATCCTAAACCCTAAGTTTCATTAACATTAACTTCCTGTTTCACAGAAGCTATTGTACGTGTAGATGATATCCAGTGTGATATAGTTTCACATGCAAATTAATATTGATCATAATACAATTACACACTTGAACTTTCATCCAGCCAATACACATACATGTACATGTATTCATCATGCAATGAAATGTCATCTGAAACGCTATTAGGTATTATGTTGCCCTGTTCGCACTATAAGAAATTTATGCGAAACTCATATAAGGAAAAATTGAATAAAGAATCATTGTATAGTGAAAGAGGTGTACAAATAGTAAATGAAAAAGTCGTATATTAAAGAAACAAAAGAGGTCAGTTGTGTACAAAATTGGCCTCGATAACTGCTGGCCAATCATCAGTGAGCATTCATTCAAGATGCAAGTAATTAGCCCTGCCAAGTTATACGTTTTTTATAAAATGCATCATTCACATTAATACAAGTGGACCCATTTATAATGAAGCTGGACATCCATTTCGCTATAGATTCCATGGTACAACATTTTTTGTATAGTGTTTAGACTACAAAAATTTGCTTAGCATATGTACTGTACTGTTTGGATAATAAAACTTCAAACTCACATGCACAAGTACAGTGTACCATTCCCATACAGCTATACAATGAATTTTGCTTGTCTGAATGAGTTAAACTGATGTAAACACAATTTTGATGGACAATGACACAATGGGCAGTCTCTCTAGATCTTGGCAAGGCTGTTCTAGCATGGCCCTAATCTATGAGATCATATCAATGGCAATGCACTTCTCAAAAAGGAAATATTACGCTTTTTAAATTCTATTTTTGTTTTACTTTGAGTCAGGAGTGTTATCACAACAAAGCAAAGGGACACATCAATCAGACACAAATGATGTACATGTACATAGTAAAATGGTAGGGAATACACCAGGCTACAAAACTTTCTCATTTCAATCTCTTGAAAATAAGGAGGAGAAAGTTCAATGTTATTTTCCTTTTTCCCATAAACTTTAAAAAAAGTTATTGAGTCAATATATAATTTTGGGTATAATAATGTACATACACGGTTAACAACTTAATTATTCATTTTTAGGGTGTGCTATTAAAGGTAAAGTCCAGTATTGGAAACGCCCCAATTTCAAAAAATGAAATGGAAGCTCTGATTACCAATCATGTGAAAGAATATGTTTTGACTAATACATGATGATAAAAATTTGCCGGGAAACTGCCTACTAATTCATATATTTAGTAAATTTGTTTCTCTCATGGTAGTGTGAGAGATATAGGGTAGTCCCATATACATCTTTCTGTGTATAGTGCTTGTAACTTTACGAAGAATGGGCCAAATTTCTTATCATTTTTATGATTCCAGAACCTTGCAGATGCTAGATGCTAGATGATCAACCTTTTCTGATCGATTCCACAACGTTTCTTTCACAATGCAATCGCATGACCATAACTGGTCTTTACCGTTAAACTCAAGAATGAAAGGTGGACTGGTTGAATTAGTGCCTATGTTGAATACTTTAAGATAAGCTTTAATGTGTCACAATCTCAAGAAACTTAAATCGGGACAAACAAAATGTTCACATACATGTAATAATAATAATAATAATAACAACATTTATAATGCGCACATATCCACCCCAAGAGATGCTCAACGCGCCTAACAAGGTAAGTACATTGAACAAAAATAATTTAACATAATTAAATATAATTAAATATAAATGTACTTAAAAAATGACAAAACTTGGTTATGAAATGAATGATTTACTTATTAACTGTATGTGCATTGGCTTACATGTATTAAAGCGAAACCAACAAAAGCAAGAAGACTGCATTAAGTGGGTGTCAAATTGTACTCCAAACACTTGAACAGAGAGTAATGAATGCTGTGATTATGAAAATGGGGATGTTCATCAATCTTAAAGGCCAAGACCACTCCAATTATAGCACGTTGTAAAACCATCAAAGGTTAAAACTGCCAAATATCACTGGCATACAGTACCTCAATCAGCTGATTTTTTAGAACAATTTTTGTTTTGGTTATTTCAAGCAAAACATTTAAATTTGCCGCAAGGATGTCAGATTGTTGATCATGTAATGTGATGTATACTCCTCACAACGAAATACATTCTGACAAACGCTTGAACAGAGAGTAATTATTGTTGTGATTATGACAATGGGGAATTGTATTTATTTAAAACCCAATAAAAATACAGACAAAAAACCCAACATAATGTTTGCAACATGAGCTCCCCCGTTAATCATAAGCATTTGAAACTTACCACGTGAATGCTCTACGGATCGGTCCAATACCGTCGTTACGCAGCTCCTGGCGTGCTTTCAAAAATTCCCGTTGTCTGCTTAAGTGATTTAAGTCCTTTTCGCATCCACATGTGTTGCTACGCCAACGAAACATCGTGTCCATGATCCCTTTTTCTCAGGTTTTAGCTTTAAAAAGTTTGCTGTATGTCATGTCATGTCATAAAATGTATCCAATTACTTCAATGTCCTGATATTTCCTTTAGGAGAAATGCGTTTTCAAGTTGAGATGAATTATGTTCCAATCAGAGCAAAATATATAAATCCTTGAATGAAGACATATCAACCAAATATTCAGATGGTGAATCAAAAGAATGATGTCATACAATTTTTGAAATTAAAAAGAAAGCAATCGTGTGGATCATTTGCCTACAAAAATAATACAAAGGCCTATTTCCGTCTAAACCTTTGTAAGTACTTTGTAGGTCGATGATCAAAGGCATGCAGAAGAAGTGGAAAACCTGGAAATCTTGTCTTGCGATCCGAACATCGATTGCAGCGAAAAAATACAGCAGAATTCTCTCACAAATAAAACTAGGCCTCGATTTGCAGTAAAGGTGAACATAAGCTCATGCAACTCTGAGCCATCGAACAAAGTTGGATTTATAGAAGATGTTTATCTTCATTGAATGCAGAAACACCTCCAAGGGATAAAAACACTTAAAATCTCCTTAAGAAATTTAACTTTTTCAGTTCAATGCTTCTACTCCATTCAAAACAAGACTTGTATTTCCTCCTACACTGTAGTGCACAGCCATTACGTACATACCCCAACAAGAGGTCCTCAGAACTTCAGAAGATAATATTCAAAGCAATATTCCGATGCTGCATTAGTCGAGCATGCTTGCGCATCCTTTCGTAATTGCTTTCTTAACAGTCAGGCAAAATACAAGAAAACACAATTATCTACATCTCCTGTAAATCTAGAAATGTCAATTTCTTCAGTCCACTGCCTCTGTTCCTCTCAAAATAGAAATCAAATTTAAATTTCCTCCCAGTATGCATCCATTTCACTTGGTTGTCAAAGAAGATCTTCAAGCAAAAGTCCAATGCTGCATATCAGCTATCAAAGCATGCTTGAGCATACTTGCTTTCTTAACAGTCAGGCAAAATACATGTAAACATCATTACTACATCTCCTGCAAATCTTAAAATGTCAATTTCTTCAGTCCACTGCCTCTGTTCCACACAAAACAGAAATCAAATTTAAATTTCCTCATACTATGCATCCATTACACTTGGTCGTCAAAGAAGATCTTCAAGCAAAAGTCCAATGCTGCTTATCAGCTAAGCATACAAATACTTGAGCACACTTGCTTTCTTAACAGTCAGGGAAAATAAACATAGTCATCAGCATCTCCTTTACAATTACATGGATGTGGCCAATGTGTGTGGAATGCAATTGAGAGGAGTTTCATCACGTCACTGCATCATCATTTGCTGCTCCAATAATTCCGCTGGTTCTTCACACCTCCTGTTGTAACGCCGGGTTCATGAGCAAGGCAGGATGGGGAGCCCACTCCATCCAAGGTTCAGTATAGGCCTGTTTCCATCAGCTCGAGATTGCCAAATAACCTGCTATTTTAACCATCCAGATCGCAAATTATCCAGCTAATTTGCGTCCTCATCAGCCCGCAGTTGCAATTAGCGGGATGTTTGGTGACTTTGGTGGAGATAATCATCCCAAGATCTCTTGGGCTACCGGTAGTTTGCAAAATATCCTGCTATTTGACCGTTGCAGTATGCGCGAACGCTGAGGCAAATATCTTGAGCTAATTTCTTGAGCTTGAGTTTCGAGGTCAAGTCTCGAGCTGATGAAAACGCGATTTGTAACTTCGGGCTTATTTCCCAAATCAGAAATAGCGGGCTATTTGGCAATCTCGAGCTGATGAGGACAGGCCTCATGATACCAAAACGATGCAGGTATTTCCCCTATGTACAGTATATGTACATGTACAGTATGCTTGTGATTTAAACATCTGATAAAGTGATAAATATATACAAGGCGGTGTCAGACTCCATTTTCCTGATCTATTTTGGATTACCTTTAGATAGTAGCTATCTAGATAATTCACTTACATAGGTGATAGACAGAAATTTAACGCAGAGAATTTTCTTGGTCCGGTGTAGGATTATTCGCGGGATTTTCGCGGGATTTTCGCGGTATTATCAATGACAGACAGTAAATTATCTAGATACTTTTCTCTAGATAATTGGCCTCCGTCTGACACCGCCTACATACTACTCACTTCATCAAAACAACAACACAAAGCATCATAGAGAAAATTAAACGCTCTCCTTTTTACCTTCATGACACAAATGCAATTACAAACAAATTATAATCACATTGTATGTTTGTAATGAAACGTAGTCTGCAAACTAACGAAGATGGCAACAAAAGAGATCTCAAAGAGTAAACGAAGATAACAGAAGTAAAAGTAAACGCCAATTGTTTTCACACAGAAAAGGCAATCATTACAAGACATAAACAAATGTAGAAGACAAAATGGTAGAAGACAAACTGGAATTTGTTTCAAGCTGTATTGGAAGGTTGGGATCAATCTATGATAGACAACCAGGAAATCCTACAGAAGGCCATCCATTACATTGTCCTTTTGGCTTTAAACAATACAATGAGTGTTGGAAGAAAGGTGGATATCCCCCAAAGAATCTTTATTCAGACCTCCCCCCCCCCCCCCCCACCAACAAAAAAAAACAAGAAAAACCCAACAACAACAACCAATTGAATACTGGATGGAGTTATATGAGAGTTTAAAAAAAATGATAAGAATTGGTGTCTTCTATCATTCAAGACTACTACTAAAAAAAACCCTCTAGAATATGTGTGTACATGATCCAACAACAAATGAATGTACAGAGACTGCAAGGTGATATTCCAAAGAGCTGCAACATGATGCCTTCTCATTTTGGCCATTCACAAGAGCATAGGCCTATCCACAAAATATGAAAGACAGATCCTTACATTCTGAAAAATGATAACAATTGGTGTCTTTTTTCATTGAAGACTACTCCTAAGAAAAAAAAAAACTAAAATATATGTGTACATGATCCAGCAACAAATGGTTGTACAGACAGCAAGGTGATATTCCAAAGAGCTGCAAAATGATGCCTCCTAAATAAGGCCATTCACAAGAGCATATCCACAAAGTATGAACGACAGATCCTTATTTTCTGAGAAAGTTGCACCAACAAACTTATCCTGGATCTGGACATCACAGAACTGCTGCAGCATCGTACTACCCCTGTCCATGGAAAGGCGAGTACAAATTTTCTAAGAAATTTGAACTAACAAACATATCCTGAAGCAGGAAATCAAAGAGTTTCCGCAAAATGTTCTGGTGCCCCAGTTTCCAAGAAACTGGACTGACAAGTTTGACATAGACCCGACGATCAAACAACATGAACTGCTGCAAACTGTCCAGACTTCCCAGGAAAAGGATGACTGAGCTGTACACAAATCTCCATTTTCTAAGAAATTTGAACCAGTAAACTTTGTCAAAAAGTAATACCATAAGATGGGTGGATACATGTGAATACAAATCTCTTATTTCTTCAATAGTTGAATCAAGAAACTGAGCCTGGACTGCCTGAAACTATTGCTGCAAAGATTCTCCAATGTTTTAAATGCATTCCAAGGATAGGCGAACGTATGAGAATGTCTGTAGTAGAAATACAACCCTTCTCGTCTCCTTCCAAGAATCCAGTCTACTACTTATGAATGTGCTTTATCATTTTGTTCCGAGTAAAACTAAGATGGTGGTGATGATGATGATGATACCTTTCAAGTTCAAAATTCCAGCAAATTAATCCACAAGATGCCATCACTGACTCCTGCTCTAAGGTTCCCCCTCCCAAGAAGGGCACATATTCTACTGTAGTAGGGTTAAAGTGAGAAATCATGAGTTTGGCTGATCAATGGTATAAACATTTAAGTTGATACATGAAGGTATGAGGTATAAAGATGCAGGATGAGAGATATACTGTAACTATAGTTTTGCCACCTTTGGCCAGACTTAGCCTTAGTCTGCAAGTTCTGCATCTTTAAAAAAAAGGTGAAGTAGGAAACAATCTTTAAGAATCATTAAAAGGAAAATATTGAAATATGACTTCAATGGTAGACACTGCCATGCAGGCACTTTTCCAATATTTTTTTTCTCACTATGGAAACAGAGAATTGTAAAAAGGGATTTCAATGAACCATTTGGAAATATTTAGGACTATAAATTCCGAAATATAAAAGATAAATCAAGCCATCCACTGATTTTTTTCACACATCTCTGAATGACCAAAGTCCATATTTTGTACTTCTCCCAAATACTATACTTCCTGAAATTACCCTTCTCACTTTCAGCAAATACAAAATTTATATTTCTTTTGCCTCTTTTCTGATCACTTCAACCTCGCATTATATCAAGAAGGGAGTATGCAAGCAATTGTGTCTCATTACCGCTGTATAATCTTGTCTTCTCACTCTCAACGTGCCTCGTTTAAAAGGGGAACCAACCATAAGAGCAAATTTATACATGATTAATGCTGCAGGGAAAACATGAATGAAGATTCTTCCTCAAATTGGCAACAATCCATCATTCTGCGTTTAATACTTGATAATGCATATCAACGTGTGTGGGTAATCCATCTCAAAAAATTATATGAAATATCGCTATCATTTCACAACTTAGCACCTGAATAATGCTGCAGAAACAATTTAAAGATTCTTCCTCAAATTGGCAACAATCAAATCTCCAAACTCCAATGTAAGATCGAAATTCACACCCGAATTCCTGCACAGAAAAAGGCTGCAGATACAAAATCAATACAGCTCATTCCTCAAATTGGCAACAATCAGCTGTAACATTGAAATTGTCTGCTGGGAGCAAGTGTTAATATCGATACACCATACTTGAAAACAGAGTTTAGCTCTCAGACATCACATCTAAAATGTACATACTGTATCCGTGTAGTAACTGCAGCTAAAATATGAATACAGATTATTCCTTAAATTGGCAACACTCAGCTGTACCAACAACATCATGTTCACACCTGATACCCTGCTCACTCCATCATCTGCATGCCTTTTACCACCTCCGCATGATGGAATTTAACCGCCTTAATGACAGCATGGCTCATCCTGCATCCAGACTACATGTACCAGAATTAATGGTATCGCTATATGATAGTAATTACTTTTTTTCTACTCTAAACAACGTTTGAAGAAATACATGTACATGACGAAACGTTGTATAGTGAAAAGCATGTTTGAGTATCGTTTTGAAATGAAAACTTGATAAATAATCAGGCTCCCGTTTTAGTTTTTAAAAACTCATTGTATGAAAATCGTATAACTGGATGGTGCTTTAAAACATGTATGCCCTCTGATGATTGGCCAGATGCCATGTGAATTTACCTCTTCAAAACTCCATGTTGTTTCTTTGTAGTTTGTACTACGTTTCTTGAAATGATATTATTATTGTCTGTTCATGCACATGCACCTCTTATTATACAATGATTCCTTACATTTCTCACAAGTTTCATATTAACATGTAAATTTCTTTGAGAATGAACACAACAGAAGAGGCTATCAATCAACTGAGAAACCCTCTCCCTAAAGATGACATCATCCACGAGACACCATGCGGAGATGCAATCAGGATTTGATGGGTTAAGGATTGCGTTGTCAAGACTGTTTTTCTTTTTACTCAGACAGCAGAGTTATTTGCAAAAGCATCTTCCCTTTCTTTTTACTCTCCCCAGTGAGATGGTGATGATGGTGGTGATGATGATGGTGATGATGATGGTGATGATGATGGTGGTGATGATGGTGGTAATTAAGATGTATTCTGAGGGCCATGTTTAAAACTTAGCGCCCTCAATTATAATGAATTCTAAGCATGTGAGGGCCTTAGAAAATAAGTGTTTTGGGTCGGACCGGATCCACTAAGCTATTTTTTGAGAAGTACAAATATATGCAAAGTGAATTTCTACTTTCCAATCTTTTTCCTATAAGTCAACATCTTCTGTAGATAGCATTCCAGAAGTAAATTCTGATACTCTCTTACATCTTTATCAAGAATGTGCCACAAACCAATCAAGTTCATGAAAACAAGTACCGCACTATCACATCCTACAAATTGTACATTGAGTACCCAATAAGTACAAAAGATCATGTGGAGTCCACAGACAATTCCAAACGCGTCCAAACTAGTGATGGTAATGCTGAGAGTGAGAGGCCCGTAAATTCCTCATGTACTGTACATGTAGCTGGATTAAAAACAGTCCCATACATGCATATCCACATTTACCATTGAAGATACTTAATAATAAAGTTGTCTTTCTCAAACTTGCAGACCGATCCATGTACATGTAAGAATCATTCATAGGCATCCATGATCCAACTACAGTATTACAAAACCGTAAATAAAGTACACAAACAAGTATGAAATAGCTTACACTTTCAAATGAAGAAATCATCAAACATATACCGAATTATTTCAATATTCTAGAAAAACTTCTGGCTTCAACAGAACAGGAAGCTTTGAAATGCAAACTGTATGTCTTTCAGAGAAGAGTTTTCCAATGCAGCACGGATCCAATGGATAAAAAAATTAAACAAATCCAATATATACAGCACATAGTCATCATGAATTTTCTTATCCACACCTGAATCACAATGTATAAAATACACACTGTAATTGGTATCTGTGAGAAAACTTTTTAAATTGAAGACCACATAATAATTTAACCATCTGCTAATCAATTGATGTATTCAATGTGTTCATTAACTTTCACTTTTAATGCACACGATACAACATTTTTTCTATTTAAAAAAGGAAATCAGGAAGTTATACCACTTGAGGTTCCTGCGAAAACTAATCAATTTCCCCAGTTTGCGATAAAAAACAAAGATACCAAAATGTCGATATTCTCATGAATGTCAACACACTCTAGCAAAGCCAAATTCAAGCTGAAAAATCCATTAACATCACATGGAATACATGTACATTGTACACACACTCCGATGAGGATAATGCCTTGTCTCATTCATGTATCGGCTCTGATGGAACTCTTTATCAAGATGCTGCTAATTAGTGTATGTCACCATACTTTATAGCAAAAGCACTGTTATGAAAAAAATTAAACGGGAGGAAATACTTTCAATAGTCTTCAAATCTTCTAAACAAGCAGCTGAAAAGCTATTAACAAAAAAGAACAAGAACAAGAGAGAAAAAAAGGAGTTGAAAAAGAGGTAATACAAAATATGAAGATCACCTTCAAGAAATCTCACATTAAACAATAAACCAAAGGTAGTTTTCCACTGAAAAGTATCAGACAGGACTATTCCTCATGTAAGTCAACACTCTCTTGCTCCTGAAAACAAACGCTAAATTTTCCAAAGCAATGCACCCGAAGATGAATTATTCCTTATAAATGTCACAATTGCTTTGGGCGGTGCCAACGTCCAGATACTGCTGTTTCTCAACACACGTTGTGGATCTATATGAACATGTACAGTGAATGACCCATATACATGTAAATGAACTCCAATTACAATTAACGAAGAAGATTCTGCACTATCATCATCACATGATTTGTACATAAATAGCATGTACAAGAATGAATGAGACAAACTCCAAGTCAAGATGTACATTATATTGTACCACTGTCATGTGAAATGTTTGCGCAACTGAATGACACCTGGAAGAGATCAAAGGACATATCAACCCAGTTTTGGAAGCAGTTGAAAATAAAAACCGATTGACGATTTCCTTTGAGGTTCTGGTCAGTTAGCGCCCAGACCTCAGCCACAACTTCCTGCGAGAAAGAGAACCACCGTATTGGTAATTCGGAACGACCTTGCGATGACCACTAGTGACCAGAGGCTATCAATTATCAATTTGGAAGAGTGGAGCTATGTTCACATAAAAGTGTCAAAGTTTTTTAAACTTTGCGAAACCTCAAAGAATTGACTTGCTGTATCATCAAATGACTACCGGTATCTGCATCAGGGTTTTAAAGATTGCAAAGCCTCTGTTTTGAAACACAGATCCTCTGACCATGATGATAGTTTACACGGGCCTGAAACACAGAGTATTCAAAATTGTAAACTACAGGCTGGGCAAGCAGGCATCTGCGTCTACACAGCACATACAATGTATGTTCACTTTATGATCCCCGTGGCTCAAAGTTATTTTGCTAACCGCAAGACCACTCTTGGTTTATACATTATAAATTTGAGTAAACTGAAAGTTTCATAATCACAAGTGCATCTTATAGTCTGTAAACTACAAGATAACCTTGGAGTTCAAAACCATCAGAGAAACTTTAATCTTAAGGATTGTTGTATGAACCTAGCTACATGTAATTTGGAAGAGTCTATCTCTTGAGCCATGGACCTTTCCTGTAGAAGCTACGTACGCTGTACGCTTTTGTTTTCTTTTGCAAACCCATGTGATATATAGATTACATAATAGTTTATTACCAATTACAGTATCTCTTCAGCTATGAATCTTTCCAGGAAAAGCCACTCTATAAGTTAGTGTTTTCTTTTGCAATGCAATATGAAACATGTATGTACATGTACATGCATGTGTGTAGATTACATAACAGATATGATGACCAGTGTATTACAGTAATAATACTTTGGTCTTATTAATTCAGGGTAGACACATAAATATTGCTTGTCACGTGGCAATTATTAATAGAGACTTTTAGATTTGCACGAAGACAATGTGGATTGCTACGGTCGACGTCCTTTTAAAGCACTGCCTTGAATGGACGTCACACATATCAGTCCACGCAAATCTAAAAGTCCTTATTAACTCAGCATTCCCAGGAACCTGTTTGATACACTTGGGTCAAGAGAAGGCCTGGTGGTCAAGAGGGACAAATTTGAAACACTGAATAAGAATGTTGAATTTGTGAAATACTGTAGAGCAAGTGCCATGAGCGCCATCAGAGGCGGATATCGGCGCTATACAAGAAGTCACCATCATCATCAGAAATGTTGGCAAAGCTAGCACTTTGTCTAAAAAACAGATCCCGAGGAGGGTTTTAAAAGACATCAGAATGTAAAAAATATCTTTTGATTGCAGTGTAATAATAATAATAATACAATATTCTGAATGTCTCTATTAAAGCATGTTACAGATAAAATGCAGCTCAGGTAATGTACATGTTGAAACAAACTATTCATAACATAAAATTCTGATCCTTTGAAATGATTGCAGATCACTTACAATTACAAAATGCAGGTTGGAATGGTCCAGTGCAATAATTTAAAGATTGATGGAAAAAAGTAGAAACTACAAAATTGTTGAGAATAGTAGAAATTAGAGCACTGACAGAAGATAGTAGTAACTAGAACATGCATTTTGAAATTGTCAATACAGTCACCACAAATGGGTTACTAGACCTCAAATTCATTGTGTTGTGACAGAGCAGAGGTCATGAGATGGATTCAAACAGGCAGGTGATTATACTTTTTTAACATTACAAAATAAATAAATAAATGATGCCTGTTTTTTTGCCATAAATGCCATTTTACTATCTATTACGGATAAACTCATTTTGTGGGATTTAAATATTTAACCTGTATCAAAAAAGTGTACTTTTCATATTTTTGTGTATAAAAAGTTATTAGGAACAGATGACTAATAACTGAAGTTAAGAGTCATCTAACTTGTATATTTACTCGGGCACAGAGAGAGAGAGAGAGAGAGAGAAAGAGGAAGAAACTTGAATAGTGAGCGCTTCGCCTATATAATATTTCTACAAAGCTAAACAAAAATAACCGAAGAAATATCATGAGAGCTGGAAGAAAATGAATACTAAAAAGTACACACTCTCTGAGAAAATATCACATTTTCTGAAGAAAACTCAATAAGTGGCAATAATTTTTTTTTTTAAAGCATACCCCTGGTACACAAAATCTACATAAGTGTAGTTTCAAAGTAAATGTGAGTTATATATGGGTATCAGTAATAATTAGTTTGGTCATCTTTTTCCTTTTCTTATTCAATCCCAGCACGAGCCTGAAAAAGAAGTAATCTGGAAAAGGGAAATGAGTATTTCCTCTCCTAACTTAACTTCAAACAAACGGAAGTTGACTAATTAGCAGGCTTGAACGCTGTGACCAGGCCCAAATCAGTATTAACCAGCAGCAGTTCAGAGCTTTCTAAAGATACATGTAATACACCCTTTCACGTTTAAGGCCGCCATTTTAATTTGCGAGTAAACATTGCATCATCAATGTTTTCAGATGCGCATGTATTGTTGCGTCACTGCCACATCATAAATTGACATGGGCGCCATTTTAAATTAGGAGTAAACAACTTTGTTTACTCATAAATTAACCGTTAAAGAGTGTATTGAATCTGCTTTTCCTCCTTCAATCGGCAACAATTATTTGTATTTTCCACTCTTTAATATTTTGAGAAAAAAAAGATTAAAATGTATATTAAATGAAACCAGGTGAATGAAAATTACGAAAAAATCAACAAGAGATTTTTAATTTGTACATGAAAATAGTGATGGTACATTTCGTTCTGTGGTGCCAATTTAGAGATTTCAAAGATCACATTCAATTAAACTGCTCTCATTCGTGGAAGGCACAATGTACTACGACAGAAATAGACTCAAATTGTCTAATGATTTTTGCACTTTCAGGTCCATGTACAGTTCATTTTTTTATAGCATTCTGGATCAAAAGATATTAAAAATAAAAGTCACTAAACCGTGACACTAAACTACTATGGGCTATTTTAAGTTCGTACAATAGATGCAATGTGAAGAATGTGGCCTTTTCATGACAGATCTCACAAGCGATATAAATTACGGTCTGATTTAGGAAATCACTCAATTAAGTAATGTGTGTAACTTGCTAGTGAATAGCAAATTGTCATTTCAAATTTGATAATGTATTATAATGTACATTTTTGTTTTTGATATATTTGTTAAGAAATTATTCTTTGTATAGCCCTGAAGAAGTTTGCAATTTATAAATGTTATCAACCTTATACATCTACGGTGTCCCTGTAAACACCTTGTATAACTACATGTATAAACCATTACTTGAAAAGGTTACATGCCAAGTCAAACAAGGGTCATCAGTGACCAATTATTGTCAATGTCCCCATATTTAGACACTCTTCAGATTTCTCTCCATGATTTTTCATCATTAACTCAATCTACTGTCAGGGAAAGACATGGAGTTTATACAGTTTAGTTTCACAGGGTAGTATTGGTCGTACACTGTAGTTTTCTAGCAATGCATTGCAATCGTTAGAGTTCTGTGATTGTAAATTACAGTGTATCTGGCAAAATGTGGAAACTGAACACAAGAGGGCAGTGTTGGATAAAACTCCTTCTCTTTGAATGAGTTCTGTCCATGTATGCTGTTTACCACCAAAAGTACATACTGTACTGTACAATGTGCTTCAAATGTTCATCGACATGGATCTGTACTACATGTGTAACCTTTCTAAGTTGAGGGCTGCCGGCACGTCAAGCTACTTTGCTTATTACTGTAGCCCTCCTGCATCTAATGTATGTTAATTATCCATTCAATATATTCGTTTAAATTCAATATATATGTGTTTAATATCGTTTATTATCTGTATAAAATTATATACACTTGAAATATTGTATCAAGCCATATTATGTTCATGAAAATGTATGATGAAAAAAAGAAAAAGATGCAGAAACCAATAAATCAAATCAAATCAAATATCAACATTTTCATCAAACATGTACAGGGTATACTATTTGTATACATACTGTACCTGTACATGTAAATAAGAAAATTCAATATCGATATAGATCCTAGTTGAGTACAATTAACATTGACAAAATAACATGCCAAGAAAGCTACATGAAAGCTCATGCCCCCCCCCCAAAAAAAAAAAAAACAACAACAACAAACAAACAAACAAACAATAATCATACAAAAATTAATGAATAAAGGTTCAGGAGAGAAACGAGAGAAGAAGAGAGTGAGAGAAAAAAAAGAGTCAGAGAAAGAAAAGAGAGGCGGAGAAAAGGGAGAGAGAGAGAGAGAGAGAGATGGAAACAGATAAAGAGAGGGAGAAGGAATAGGGAAAAGGGAACAAGAGAAAGAAAATGGAATTCATTCTCCCTTTTTCGTGTGTTTAAAACATAATTCAAGAAAGCAATCACAACGAATAGTGAATCAAATGGATTTACTTTACAGTACAACAATCAAACAGTTCATTGCCCATATAAAAAGGGAAGAAAATCCCATTTCAAACGCCACTTCTTCATCAATTTGACAAGCACACAATGGAGCGATCAATCATTGTACAAACAGAAGGCTCTCACAAAGGGAAAAAGAAAATCATCTCAAGTTAAAATACAAATGCAGATCTTTATGAAGGCTATAAAAGCTGGACCGAGACAATCTCGATATCAGGCTCTATTTACTCTCGTAAAACCGTTTCTTCCTAGAAAAATGTTCTGATTGGAATTTTGATTGGCCCTGAAACTTCCTCATGAACATGGAGATGATGTATTATTTTGATTGTTAGGAGCCAGAAGGGCGTTAACTGGGATACTTTAATACAGAAATAACACCTTTCTTGCTCTCCACAGAAGTGCTGTAGCTATAGTATTTACCAAAAAAAAAATCCCCTTTCACAATTCGGCAAGGAAATAATAATAATAATGCTGCTTTCCTAATAACCAAATAAACATTTCCCCAATTTCTTTGAAAGCTGGTTGGGGAAGTTGGAAATGGTTTCAATTTATTCATGAATCTGAATAATGTATGATGAATGAGGTAGTGTTTAAAACAAGCAGTGTGTACATGTACATGTGTATCTACAAACTCTATGGCCTGAATTCACAAAGGGGGTTTGTCGACAAACCTAGGTTTTATGTGTGTCATATGACACGTTTCAAACCAAGGTTCGTACAAACCTCCTTTGTGAATTTGGGCCTGTATGGTCAATAGCTTTCCTTGATATTGAAAATGAGGTACCGGTATGGTAAGCATGCGCAAATTGGAAGAGACATAATATGAATATGAGATGAAGCTCCTATTAATGAAGTTGCCCAGCTGACCATATTGGTTGCCCAGGGCCCTAGGGCAAGCAGATTTGTACATGTACTTTGTAGCAACCTGGTGATGTTCAAGTACATGACGTTAAACGTATGTAGATGTGTTCTACAGCCGTGAAACATGTATATGTATGTACACACGAATGCAACATGGAATAGAACTCAATGTGACTCTTTCACGATTTAACCGCTGAGAACCATAAAGATGTTTTGTTGTATCCTGTAACACAGTGTTAACGCCTGTATGGCTCGAAACAGACGATTCATATCATTCATTAACGATGCCTGTCTGAAGCAGAACATGGCAGCTGCTAGCTATAGACATACAGCAGCTAAAGGTCAAGTGTGCATTAATGCATTTTAAAATGAACTGTGCATTAAGAAAATTCATATCCTATGTCCTTTCAAGTTTACATTGACATTTAGGTCTGACAGATAGAACAATCCTTGTTGAAATGGCATGAGGTACGCACAAGTGCATCATCACAAGTTTTTTCATTCTCTGCTAAAAAAACCCACAGAAGATACACATTTGAGATTTGTAAAGTGCAATATCTACATGTTTTGTGGTGTAAAATACACTGTATGAGTAGTGAAGTCAGGTAAATTGGCTTGACAAATACAGTTGAACCTGCTTTAGTGACCACCTGTCTATAAAGACCACATTTTTTGTTTCC
The DNA here is from genome assembly GCA_035222895.1 of Strongylocentrotus droebachiensis. Taxonomy (NCBI): domain Eukaryota; kingdom Metazoa; phylum Echinodermata; class Echinoidea; order Camarodonta; family Strongylocentrotidae; genus Strongylocentrotus; species Strongylocentrotus droebachiensis. The sequence goes on along the minus strand of JAVYIG010005354.1, from coordinate 39,916 downwards.
CTTGAAAATGGTTTCTCATTGAAACATGTACTAAAGGAACCTGTCTACAAAGACCACTTTTTGTGTTTCCCTTGGGTGGCTGCTATAGACAGTCTGTAGTTACTGTACATGTATAATGAACAATTAAAACATATATAAGACAAATAACAAAAAGAAAAAACAACAAACAAACAATAACAAAAAACAAAACAAAACACTGCTTTTGATACACTGTGTGAACAGTCTTATGAGTTAACAGTGGATTAAAATTGAGTGTGAACATACCTGTCTGGGGATGTGCTGATGGTTGCTGTGGTAGTGGGCTGAGCTACTGTACTGGCCGATACCCTCACCACCATCGCTCCCTCTGGGCTCATCATACTGGCAAGAATGGTGGCAGCAACTCAGGAGGGAGGGAAGGCAGGACTCGCAACGGCCCCTGGGTGTCTCATGTATGGTGCTCTGAATAATGAAATAAAAAGCATGGAATTGATGAGATAAAACATTGATATACTGTACGTGTACATGTACACATGAACATATTATGTGGATAGCATAGTGATTAGAAATTCCAGAAAAATATGTGTACATGTACATTATAATCCTGGAATATATACTGTACTAGCTGGACCCGCGGAAATCCGCGGGATTCTAGAGGGGGGCGGGGGGTGTAAATAGATATATAGAGACTGTCTAAATTAAAACCACCAAGAACTTTATTTGCCATTCAAGCCATTAAAAAAATATACTTGTTTAGGACCCGCGGAAATCCGCGGGATTCTAGAGGGGGGCGGGGGTGTAAATAGATATATAGAGACTGTCTAAATTAAAACCACCAAGAACTTTATTTGCCATTCAGGCCATTACAAAATATACATGTTTAGCGTCCCCGCCCGCTTCCTTTTTGGGGGCCGCCTCCAATTTTTTTTTTTTTTTTTTTTTTTTTTTAGGGGCCGCCTCCTATTTTTTTTTTGAAAGAAAAAAAACATAAAAAGCACTGCTTAAATGTATTTCTGACTTAAAAAAAAAAAAAAAAAAATCTCGGCCGCCATCTTGAAAAATAGCCTGAATGTCAGGGAAAATGTACGGAGCGGCCATTTTGAAAAAAAAAAAAAAAAAAGGGCCTCCTCCCATTTTTCTAAAAAACAGGACGCTTTAAGCATGTTTTTTTTTAATTTGGCCTTATATTAAATTTAAAAAACAATCCAACTGTACCGGTAGTTATTCTTTAAGCCACTGGAACTGCGTAAAGTTCTGTAGAGTGGCGTACCGACTACGCAGAAATTAGGCTGCGTATTAATGGGAAAAAAGTCCCTGCGTAGGTTATGCGTAGGCTGGCGTACGGGTTTGCTTATGGTTGCTTACTGTGTTGAAAGCTTTTACTGCTTTGTCAATCTGGCGTAGGGTAGCGTACTGTTGCGTAGGCATGTAGCGTAGTGTTGCGTAAAAAGACGTACTTTCTGCGTCAAGTTTCTATGCCTAAAGTACGCGAAAAAAATTAAACATGTTGCGTACCCCTTTCCGTCCCTCAGCATATAGTAACGTAGGCCAGCGTAGGTGGTACGCAACACTACGCAACTCTACGTATTGACCCACGCCAATTAGTGACCCGCAGGTGCCACAAATAAAGTATTAAAAAAAATGCTCATCTGACCCTAATTAAACGCCTAAAACCCCAAAGCTTTCGGGGGTTTATGGCCCCTTGAAACCCGTGGACCCCACGCCTATATTATATATACACTCAACTTGCTGCGATCTGATCTCTCCCCCCCCCCCCCCCCACTTTGAAGAACGTAACCCCCTGAGCTATTGGGGGTTTATGGCCCCTTGGAACCCATGGACCCCACGCCTATATTATATATACACTCAACTCAGGACCCGCGGAAATCCGCGGATTTCTAGAGGGGGGCGCAGGCAAAAAATTAAGTTTTTCATTTCTGGGGCTCCATTTCAAATTTTCGGAAAATTTTCTGGGGCTACTTTTTCATTAATTCATATAAGGATAGGCCTACACTTTGTTGAGATTTGTTTAGTAGGCTAAGGTTTGAGGCTTCCTACATCCTACTTCATAATTGCCTATTTAAAAAAAAATAAAACATTTTTCTAGTTCAATAACTAAGTTTTCATGCATTGATTTGATGCAAGAACTGTAACATAATAATAGACCCTAACTGTGTTAGATTGTGATTATTTCTGACCATTTATTTCGATAATCATTTTTCAAAGTAAAATTTTCATAAGAAAATCAGACAGTCGTTTAAAAACGTAGACATTAGTAATACTTTTACTAATTCTAAGCTCAGGTTTCGTAAATATATTCACGAAACTATATTGAAATCGCGGCAATAATGATGCAAAGTGTCAAATCTCTTCGACTCGAGCTCAGCTTCAGCACACACACACTTCAGCGTAACTCCAGCAAGCTCGAGCAAGCTGCGGTGCGCGGTGCCTGTGTTGGAGCTTCCTGAGCAGCGCAGCTGCACTGAGCTGTGTGCGACTGAACTGTCAGTCCATTGGTTTTCTTGTGAAAACTTTCCTTTAGAAAATGATAATCAAAATTGAGTATACATGGCCGTAATAATCACAAAATAAGCTTTGATTTCATACCTCCATTCACGAAAACTATATAAAAATCGCGGCAATCATGATGGAAATAGGTCTCTAAGTTTGGACGTCGACGGGAATTAGCCCAGTGTATCTCGCTTGTGCAGGTACCGCTTGTGCAGTGCAGCTAGTACAAAGCACATCCTATAGAAAGATACCTAACACGGGGTAAGTCATACCCATTCAGCGTGCATTTATTACGCAACTTAATGTGAGTGGATGGTCATCGGTCGTGTGTCTACGGATGCAATGTTGAATATCCATGAGGTATCTCTGTCGTCACGCATATCGTGCATTATGCATGTCGCGTCTGTTTTCGCCCTGGACGTCGACACGGAGGAGGACCTCGGGCGGAGTATAGCCAATTCCACAGAGTAGACTCTCCCGCGGACGATGGCACCGGGCACGGGTGCCCCGAGGGCAGGGTTCGGGAGGAGATAGCCGCACCAACTTGGGTCGGCGATCTCATTAAAAAACAATAGAATACAAAGGCTCGCCGAGACGTCGCGCCCCCCGCGGAGCCTTAGCGTATTATTATTATAGATACTGTATGTACTTTATATAGGACCTACGATACATGTTCATATGTACAGTGTACATGCACTTGCCGACTATAATTGTACAACGTACAACTGTACACACTGAATAGAATGGCTGCACCAAAAGGGTGTGTAACAGAAATAGAGCGCAAGATGAGTTTCAAAGATTTGATATGGAAAACATCTTGAAAATCATTTCAATAGTTACAATTCAAGCCGTACTTACAGGTGACTAAGGCACAACATGTAGTAGACATAACAAAATTCCTCTCCATGAATGTGAAGGAGCAAGTAAATGAATGTACCTACAAAATGTCCCTTCGTTTCTGCCGGCCGATGTAAAATGCCAAGATCGATGGCCTCATGAGTCAACATGATTTCAAACAACCCCTCCCCTCGACTCCCTTCTTCCCCTCCCCCAGCCCTCCCTCTCCACTCCTACTCGCTAAACCTCGGTCTACCATGCACGTTTTCGTTATGTACATATAATTTAGGTAGTAGACCTAACAAAATTCCACTTCATGTAATATATGATGTGAACTTATGAAGGAGCAATTTAATGTATGAATGCACCTACAAAACGTCCCTCCGTTTCTGCAGGCTTATTAAAATGCCAAGAATGGCCTCATGAGTTTAATAATAACGGACCATATTTCAAACAACCCCTCCCCTCTCTCCACTCCCACTCGCTCAACCTCCATCCACAATGCATGTTTTCGTTAGTTATTTGCTAAGTGAAGGAATTCAACGCTCCACTTCATGTAACAACATCAACATGTAAGGCTACCTGTAAGAAGTAGTTAGGGCCTGCTGTTCTACCTTTTCCATTTTTTATGATTAAAAAAATCGCTGCACACACTTTATAAAGGCGGTCACGTCACATTCGCATGATGAAGCATTGGTTAATGAAACGTGTAATTGTATAAGTGAAGCTCAATGATTTATGATTCTACCCAGTATGCAGAGTACAAGCCATGAGCAAATTTTCTGTCATAAAAGATTAAAAGAAAATATTTTAGAAATAATTGTTCTTATTTTGCATCTGGCAACAGTACGGTATGTACACGTAGTTCAAAGCGCCCTTTAGGAAAATGAAACTGCATAACATCTTTCTTTAGTGTATTCTGTACTGTATTCCATTGGAAAAGTGCCCTTTTTTCTCGCAGCCAAAGGCGGAGATTTTTAATAAATACAGTAGTTGCATTGTAAGAATGAGATTTCCTTGTGCATGTAGCAAGTTTAGAGTATTACAGTTATTAAACTCTTTGTGTTTTACAAGGAATGTCATAGAGCTTTCCAGAGATATTAAATCTAATCCCCTTTTCTGTGCCTTAAATACTATTGCTGTGTAATAGATGTGCATATAGAAAAATGAATCATGCAGAGACAAAAACATACAAGGGTTGATGGTGTGTTGCCTCTGAAACTATTGAAGTGCCCCTCCCCAAAGGGCCTAATATAACAAAAAGTTGCAGGTCTGTCAGAGGTTTGCAATGCATGATTACTGACAAGTCAAGTTTGGTTTCAAAATAGCCTTCATGAATCAAGTATTCTTAAACCTTGTGGATAAATGAGTCACATACAAATATGCAATATCATATACATGTACATGTAGCCATTCATATGAATCATTGTTTACTTTTACTACTGTGGTTAAATCTATCCCTATAGTGTGTGGGTAAACTAAATTGAGATCTTATTTCACATTATTGAATAAAAGAGAGTACAATTTGTATTCCTTATCATTTCCTTCCCTTTTTAAACATCATAAGGAAATGACAGATAATCGAAAGTAAATTAAAGGGGAATACAACTTTTCTCAGAAAGAAAAAGGGGAAGTAAATTTGTTTATGTGTGTGTCGATTGAAATGAGATCCCCCAAAGTATTTAATTACAAAATGCAATTTCCCCTTGTTTTGAGCCTCTGAACATAGTGCAGAAATTAATATTAAATTCAGAACCTCTGTGTGTTAATTAATCTAACACCATATTCATGTACATAAATGGTAAAATGTCAATAGGATATAACACAGAATCCCTCAACACTTTAACACAAATCTTGAAGAACTTTTAAATGTACTTCATCCAAAGTATGTGGTTGAACAGTGTACATGTACATGTACATGACTGTACATGTAGAATACACCTTTTTTTTTTTAAATGACAACAAATATGATAGTAACATTTATTTAGTAATTGAAAGTACTGTTCTAAATGCTGTACAGTTATACATACACTATTCATGTACTGTTATTATTACCCTGGTACATGTACAGTGTATAAGCCAGGCTTATGTATTCTGGCATTCAAGGAATTTCTTCCTAGTTCTAAGCCATTGACATCACCTGGGTGAAGGGTGGCAAATGGCAAATTTTGCAGACAATATTTGCAAGAAATACATATTATATCTCATGTGGACTGGCATTAAATGGGGCTGTTGCTTCTCAAGAAATTAGTGGTTGTACTTGTATGCACATGGTATGAATGAGATGAGATGGCCATTTGGGTGATGACTGTGTATATGACTCATTCACTCACTCTCCCCCTCAACTTAACAGTAGTCTGATAATACAGACCCTATGTCACAACCCACCCACCCACCCTGAGATGAGCCGTGTGAGAAAAGCATGCTTCTTCCCCTACCCTACCCGCTCTCAGTCTCACTCTATTCTTTATGCTTATCTCTCCCCGTCTCTCTCTCTCTCTCTATCCCTCCCACCCCTTCTCCCCCCCCCCCCATCTCTCTAAATCTTCATTTCCTTCCCACCCTCTCCCCTTCTCCTGATCTTTCTCTCTCTCTCTTTATATCTCACACCCTTCCATACAATTTCCCATACTACTTGTACAGAGCCCTTTAAGATGAGGACATCACCTTCAAAATAAATTGAATATTAAAAACATGTACATTACTACATTATGTCCCTTTCTAAGGCAATGAAAGCAGTCATTTTTTTCTCCTTGAAAAATCATAAACTATCAAATTCAAGACAGCTACCGGGTATATCAATTGCTACCGTAATTACATGTAAATTCACACTGGAATTTGCCTGTTTCACAACACATGATATAGAAAATAGTGATGTACTGTACGTATAGGCATTATAGACTTGTTTCATGTATTGTACCGTAAGTCTCTGATGTAGGAAACCATCAAGAAGAGAAGTCCATAAATATGTACATGTACAGTACATGTATATACACATGAAGCTGGTCTAGATAAAAGACTAGGCAAGCATTGGTGAGAATGATGTATGACTTATGATAATGGTTTAGACATGATCTCTATTCAAAGTCCATCACTGTATGAGATACACTTGAAGCTGTGAAGCTGTGACTTTTACATACAGTATACTGTACCTGTATACATGTACATACAGGTACATGTACATACATTTACATGTAGTTTCATGTGTACATGTACATGAAGGTGCCCCTGCATGGGCCCCTGCTAAATGTGTACACGTAGGCCTGCAGTACATAAATACATATTTTGGGCTATTTATAAATTCCGATATTTTGGGGGTCTCAGGCACATGAAAGTGTTGAGCTCTAGAAGTAAATGTTCCAAGTCAGGATACATGTACACAGTGTACACCTGTAAAAATGCTCTTAGTAGCCCTACAGTGTACCCGTAAGGTAATTTTGAAATGTAGGGGGCCAGACAAAGATTTTGGGCACCGCATTAGTGTCAAGAAATGCATGTCATAATGTACAGTTTAATATGCCACATAAATTTGTTGTCTTTTGTGATATTAGTATTCAAGAACAAAAGGTGGACTGGTTGAAATAGAGTACTTTTAGATGTTTACAACTTTGATAAGTACACATTCTCAAGAAACATAAATCGGGACATATCAATATTTCACTAACACACCTGTACTTAAAAATTGATAAGCTTGTAAATAACAAGAATTCCCAATTACACAAGCAAACACACAAATTGCATGTTTGCCAAAATCATTTCATATTTGCCATGTAAATACCATAAAGTCATAAAAGTGATGCAACTCTGCTGTTCTTCCCGCACCTACTGTGTTAACTAATGACCTGTAAGGGTATTGAGTCTATTGTTATTAGGAATTCTTGAATGGCTTATTAAATAATAGAGCATAATGGAGCATCAACATGCCTTTCACCAAGGGGGTTTCGCAGCTGTGATAAAGCAGAAAATTTGACCTTATAACAATAAAGTGCAGACACTTTGCAAATACTTACAGTAATGCATGGAAAGTTTGCACAATTATTCTTTACCATGCTCGGTGCTCTAGAAGAGAATACAGGAAAGGTGCTTGGCACCGTGGAGCTTGAGCAAATATAAGAATGCATTGTATCAAAATTCTGTGGATTTATTGAGATTTCACTTTTTTTAAAGTCAGTTCTGTAACCGAATACAGGCATGCACCTGTATTTCAAACTAATTTTCAAGAAAGATTTGATATGTATTCCATCTCTTTTAATATCCTTCATCTTATCTTTTTACCAGTAATTTGATGTTTTTTTTTACTTTTCAACTACAGGATCATGCAAACCAATACATTCCTACACTGTAGATATTCCAATCCAAAAGATATTTGAAAGCGCCTCTTCCTTGCGGTTACAAAGTGCTGCACACACCGCTCCACAATGTTTGGGCCACTTATAAACAAAAGTTAGTCACTTCTCAGGCTACACTCTTTGCTATTGTGTTTCTTTCAGTTGTCATTCTTAGTTTATTTGCATGTTGCAATTTGGTTAATTGTATCATTTCCTCCTTTATTGTCTTCTTTAAATGATAAGATCCAATTATGCTGTTGCTTATTACTTCTCTATCTTGATCTCCATTATATACAGATTCTTTTTAACCCCTCCCCCTTTATCTAATTTGCTGAACTTCCTCCTTTTCTATCAGTGTTTGCTTTCTTCATTGTCACATCATTAATACTGCTCTTTAATAATTACCCCTCACTTCCTCCTATTATACAGATCTACTCAAAGTCATAGCATTAACCACAGGGTATTGCACATTTGCAGTAAAAAACAAAGAGCTAAAGTCATTTCACGCTAAAAAAGAAAGATTGGTATCTTAAATTATTTTACATTTCTATTCCACTCAAAGGGGCTGAGGCATCAGTGTTTAATAATGCATACCGGTAATACACTTTTTATCAGATGAATACATTTGTACAAGCAGATGTACATTAGAAACCTTGTGTGATCTTCTGTGTTTAGCTTTTAAGATCAATTACTTTTTAATAGGCCTGCAAATTTAATTTAATTTCATAGAATTTCTTTCAGGACTAAATTGTTCAGGGAATTTGTTATGAAATGTACTTTTCTTCCTATCCTGTATTTATTCTTTCACTTCTTTGCCTATTTATGTACATGCTATATAATCCAAGTTTCCTTGAATGAGGCTTTGTTGTAATTATGTGCTTGCCAAAATTGGTTGCATACTTGCAGAGAGCACATATTCTCTCAGTTCATTCTTGCTAAGTAGTCGATCCCTCTTTTTTCCATTTTCCTTTCACAAATTCCTTCAGCTGCTCTTTACATGTACTTGACCCCAAGCAAGAAACCTACATACATGAGTGTACATTTTGAATTGCACAATACACAACACCTTTCCTAAATCTCTTACAAAAACCTGGAATACAATCCTTTCCACTTTCCATTTTAACCTCCTCCTATCCAACCTGTTTATTCAAATGAAAGTTGAAACTCCCTTTAAGATATTCACCAAAAACACAATGGCTATGGGCTTGCCAGCTCAAATTCAGCACCCCCTGCCCTCGTTTCCCATTCAAAACCATGGCATAACTTTGAACATAGCGGTGAAAACTTGATCCAAAACCAACAGAAATCAAAGAGAGTGTTTAGCTGACCTATGTCCTTGGACTCCGGGATCTAAACAATGTTAGGAAAAGTTTGGAAACTGAACCGTTTGAAGTTGAAGAAAAAAAGATGAATACAGACCAGAAAAATGTATTACACTCACACACTGTACACTTTGTTCAGACCTCCATGTAATGAACATATGTATGTTGATGTTCCATTGAATAAATCCCTGATATTTATTTCATACCAGTACTCTCAAACCCTGCTGACATGACAGAAATCTGGAATTCATATGTTTCCAAAAGTAAAGCATAGACTTATGCCAATTTTCACTCCTAGAACTACATGTACATGTAGGCTTCACAGCCTACCCAATCCTGCAGAAAATACATTATACAAGTATACTGTAAGTTTGAGAAAAATATTGAATAGGAGGATTTATTTCGGGGGGGGGGGGTGCATCCTATACTTTCTAGGCATTGTGGAAAAAAAACTGCATCTTTTCATAAGGGTAATTTTCCCAGGCTGTCAGAAAATACAAAGGATGTCCGATGTGGACAGGAAATTCCATTAATCAGGACCCTGTTTCACCAAACTTGTTACAATACCTGTTATACATGTAAGCTATAGAAACCGTGGCATTTGATTGGCTAAGAGCAAATTTGTCATAGAAATTAAGCATAATTTGTTATTGATAACCAGTTTGATGAAACAGGGCCCTGGAGTTTGTGAATGTGCCTAGCGTATTCTAAATCTGTAAAATGCATATTTGTTGGCCTGCATGTTATGGAGGCCCCCATATGTTTCACATTCAGTTAAAAAACTTTTAAAAAAGTAATTGATTACTAGAACATTCAGAAATGTGTTTATTTAAGAATATACAGCCTGGGGGATTTAAGGTACATTTGTATGTGCTCCCAATTGTTAAGTCATTCTTTAATTTGACCTTCAAATGACAAAAGCACTCAATCAAATTACCATACTTTCCTGTTCATGTGCCCAATACATATGACCCTTCCATGGACACATCCTATGGTGGAAAGTAAAGACTTGCAAAGGTCAGGTCATGCAGACCTTATAGACCCCTGGGGTTATGCATTATGAGTCATTACCACTTTAGCAGGATTCAGGAACCACATGCTTTCCCACACAATCAACACATTCAAGGCCACTTTCGTAATGCAACCAAATTTATACTTCATGCAAGTGATAATACAGATGTAGATCTTGGCCAAACTACATTAGATTCTTTCCATACAGGTGTTTTTACTTTAAATGGTCGACAATGGGTTAAATAGGCTTTTTTCGAAAGTAACCCAAGTCATATAATATGATGGATGCCTTTATGAAGCACCTTGATACAAATTATTTTATTCAACTTCTATAATTGTAGAGTGTATTACCACGATGAATCAGTGAAATTTGAAATGTATGAACAAATTCAAAATAACCTTTGAATGATATTGTCAACAAAAGAAAACTGTTTAAAATAAGTTTCATTCAGATTGAATTTCACTATCAAAACACAAGCAGATTTCATGAATTAGTATTACATTTATCCAGGGATCCACACCAACTTAGAGTCTACATACATGTTTATACATACATGTATATGATAAGGCTGCGACGGGTAGTCGAATGCTCGAGTACCCGCACGGTTGACAACTACTCGGGTACGATTTCTCGTACCCGAATATTCGGCCGCAAAACAAAAAAAAATTAAAAAAAATAAAAAAAAAATAAAAAATGTCCAGGCCCACGCTTACCCGTGCCAGGGAGAGCGGCAGCCGCTGGCATGGTACCGTCGGTAAAAATGTTTCCCAACTCAAGCACTGTCAAACTCACCTTTCAGAAACTGGGACCAAATGTCCAGATTTCTGTTTGGACTTGGAGGAAAATGGATTATTCTGCCATCTTTGGTTTTTAAAACAGCATTGTTTACTGTTATTATTCTTATTAAATCGGCGCCTTCAACTGCAACTTAAAGTAAAATTGCGTGCGTTTTGGGCGAGGGATCTGAGAAACTGCCGAGTGGTATGGTAGTGGCAAAAAAAAGAAAAAAAAAGAAAAAAAAATAAAAAAAGTCAAAAATAAAAAAAAATAAAAAAAAATAAAAAAAAATAAAAAAAAAATTTAAAAAAACATGGCGTCCGAATACTCGAGTATTCGCCTGTAAGCCTGGGAGTGTACTCGGGTACCTCATTACACTGTTGTGCACAGCCTTAGTATATGAGCCATATATGTTTGTTTTTTTTAAATGGGGGGGGGGGGGGGGGTCAGACTTGGATTTGAGTGCACATGTGGAGTGCACATGTGTTCCGGGCACTTGCTAGTGTCGAACCCTGATGTACATTTGTGTATATGAAATACTGTAAGTCCAACTGTTAGGCATATAATTCCTTCAGTAGAACACAACAAATGATGTAAAAATGTGTATGTGATGTACATGTACATGTACAGTGTAAACTGTATATGTTGTACCTCAGTTACACCGCCAAACTGACTCCATGCATACTGTCCGATTCATTAAAGGGATCGTTTAACACTGTTAAATCTGAGTAATATTGAAGCCCTACAAAAAAATTGCGCTTCAAAATGATCAAGAAGTGCCTCAAAAAAGTAAAAGTCTTTGAGAGACCGGTTTTACCATACTCGTTTTCCCCAATAGTGTTATGAAAACCGTTTGGCAAACGGTTTTCAAAATTTGTAATTCCAATCATAAATATCTTGATAATCAGACAGGCGATCGGCTTGTAAAAGTCATGGGGTTCCTGACTGACCTAAAGGTTTATAATCATCATTGTAGCATGAGCTAAATCTAGGATTTTTTTTCAGAATCTGAGACAAATTTACCAAAGGTACTACAGTATGTCCCTTTTGCAGCCAACCTCAAATTCTGTAGAACTTTGCAGGAATTATGAGTATGTCCTATCTGTGAAATTTAAACGTTAGCAGTGTCCTCATATTCAAATTATGCAAGGAAACTCGTTTACTTACCAGACTTCACTGTCAGACACTATTGAGAGACTGACTGGCTTTTTTTTCTTTTTTGGTAATAACATACTGTACATGAAAAGAGTTGTAAAGAGTACATACTACATGTGCATTTGTCAACATCAATAACCCACTTCTTGTGATGGCCAAGATTAAACTGATTGAATCTTTGCGCAGCATAAAACGTAAGACCATTCGGTACAATTGTCTGAAAATCAAGACTATTACTTTTGGGCTCTATAGCCCTAAAGTCAATTTGACAACTAATAGTTTTTTTTTTCCCACTTGAAGACATTTTCAAGCACCACCTTTTTTAGGGAAGTTCTAAATTAGTATTATCTTTCAAATGCAGTTGGAATTTAACTTTTTCATTTTTTTTGGCCTGCAAATGGGACATACCCAGGTGTAATGTAATTGTTTGTTCAGTGTTGTTGGTGTGAATGGGGAATGAGTCAGGGATGTGAGAGCTCTCTCTACTTCATGGTGAGTTGGGTGTGTTCTCCTCTCACACAGCACACTATTTCCTCTTACAGCCATCAGGGAGTAGGGTCTTAACTCTTAAGGATGACCAATTGGGATACCGGTTTACACTGCTAACGTTAGAACCGAGAACGGTGCCATGGAAAATTAATGATACAGTATCTCTGTTTGATCTTTACATATAAACAAAGGAGTTACTTTAGAACTTTGTACATGTAATTAATGTTTGCTTTGTATGACAATGTTCTCTTTGAAGATAACCAACAGTCTTTTTCAAGACTACACCAACAGTCCTTTTCAGGACTACGGTACACACCCTCAAGAAAGATTACAGAGAGTCCTTTTCAGGACTCCTCAATCCTCCCTCTCTCTCACATGGTACATCTGCAAGCCTACTGTATAATGTTCTCTTTGTTTGTTTATTTGTATGTCCATGTGCTTTGTTTCTTATGAAAATGCACTTTATTAATAAAATGTCATGGTAATTAATGATTACCATTATTACTTGTATTTGCCTTGGGGAGCAAGGGACTACTGTACAAAGAGTGACCCTACTAAATAATACATGGTCATGCACAATGTACCTGTATCACTAACTTGACCCTTGAAAAAGTCATCTAACCCTTTTCATAATCCATACATTACATACTGTACATGTACAATGTACTATTCAAGGGGCCCCTTCCTCCTCATAGAGAGAGAGAGAGCACAACAATGGATGTACATGTACAGTATGTACTGTACAAATGTGGGAATTCATGTCCATAATGCATTGCAAGCACTCAGTGACAACATTGTCTGTTGAAAGTGAAACCAAATGACGGCTTCTCAAGTGGCAGAGAAAAAATGCAAATCACATTGACAGTCAGAATGTGAAGGGGTTTTGAAGTACATGTACCAAAGACACTGAATCTGAGTTACACATGTATAATGTATGTACATGTACATGTACTGTACATGTATTTTGTACATTGTTCATGTACTGTATTATGCACATTTGTATTCTAAACATACATGTACATATACATGTACTTGTACTGGTACAGTGTACATACATTTTATCAATATTTACAACATATTAATGCAATATTTGTTTTTGAAACATAGAAATAAACAGTAAAATCAATTCACTCAATCAGCTTTAAACATAAAATTGATTGTAAGTTACTAGTGACTGTCAGACTATCTAAAGAAGATCCTATTAATTGGAGGGGGATATAATACATTATAACATTGTAAATATTGACACGTAGTCACGTACATGTACTGTAGGCCTACATGTGTATGTTGAAAAATCAGAATAAATATTTGAATTGTGAACCTCTTTGAAATGTCTCATGTTTCTGTAGAGATAACCCCCTTGTGTCCTGTACATGTACAAATCATGAAAAAAATCAGTCTATTCAATCTATGTATCTACACATCTATCAACCTAATGTCTTGTTTTTTAAAGCAATGAGCTTCCCAATTTAACATTTACCTCAATAATGTTTTCTTCTTCTTCAGCTCCACCATTCAACTCACCCAATGTGTTTTTACTCCAAGTTCCAAGTAGAACTAGAAGTAGATATCCTCCACGAATATATTTTGCTTGTGGGTGTACAGGAGCAATGTAAACAAAAATGCCTTGCTCAAGGACTAAGTGCCATGCCAGGGCTCGAACTCATGACCTTTGCATTCCCATTCAAGTGTTAAAACCACTTGACTACAACACCTCTCAATTCAATCATCAGATCAGATACAGTACACAGAAACTAGACTTTTCAATTTTATGATGTAGAATTTTGAAATTAGATCTAAGGTATCAATCAAAATTTCAAAGGGTGAGAGTATGGAAATAGACTATGTCAGGGATTCCCGACACCTTTCATTTGAATTTATTATTTTCTGTTTTAACACTTTTTAACATTTAGAAAGTTGAAAATATAAAGACATCATATCGCAATCACTTATCCTCACATCGAGTCATCGTCATCATAAAATTCATATTCATTATTCATAATCATGATAATCATTCAAACATCTTCTTCTTCTTTTGAAGTTTTGTTAAATCCCTCAAGTCTTGGAAAACTGTGCATTCCTAACCTCTCATTCATTCAGCCCAAATGGCACACAGTACACACTACAAGTACAAGCAAGAAATATCTTTCTCAGTTTATTAATTGAGCGAGCCCCGAATTCATCAGGCAGGTGCAGAGAAGTCCAGCGGGGAGGCCACGGGCTAACGCCCATATACGGCGGCCTGGCTTGCTGGCTCCTGACCGTACGATAACCCAACACCCTGGCACTATAAAAAACACAATCACACAAAAAATAAACCACTCGGTTTCTTACCAAAATAAATGACTTCTGACTTGAATATTCTTTTCCGTTGATAATCCTTTGAAAAATCCCCAGTCCCTGCGTCCTGGCTATCTTGTCCACTGCTTTCAAAACAGTACTTCTTATCAATAAAACGGAAATTAGTAGCTCTTCGGATTTCCTCGATACGAAAATCGGCGAACTCAGTTCAACGCCATAAACGGATGTGACGAATCACGTGACTAACGAGCCCTAAAATTTATGAATCACTAATGACGTCATGATAGACGGAGAACAATAAAAATCATCGATTTTCGACCGAAGTTGTAAAGAAAGCTCATGCTATTGTTGTCATCGTGTCTAGTTATGTTTTTAGGTAAATATTCCAAACTTCTCGGGCGGAGTAATAATTTGACCTTTCGACCCGGCGAATAAACATGTGAAACAGAAGTTTGTTTGGATCGAAAGGGAAATTCCCGTTACGATGATAGATTATAAGGAAGCTCCTAAACAAGGGAACCCCTAAGTGACGTAAATTACAACGCTATGCAAAGAGATAATGCGGTCCTGCCGTCACGGAAACACATGACGAATAATGTGGGGTGTTTTTGTTTTTGTTTGGTATTTTCAGAGCTAAACAAAACAAACATATTTGACGCCTATGCTCTTCTTTGGCTCACTACAACTTAAGTATATAGGCCGGGGTATATCATATATCGATGTAGACTATATATTTTATAAAGTCTCCTTTTGTTTTGATTTTGAAATCAATTTTGTGAATCTTGAATATATATGTTATTGGCAGAATGAACATTTATTCTATGAGAAAAATTGAGGATTTCCTTTTCCCCAGTTAAAACAATGTAACGTCACAGACAAAATTGTATCTTAATACTTGCCTAACAGAATTTTATATTCCTAAAGTAAACATTGAAATGTAAATATGTTCAAAGTTTATTTATTATGCCACAATGTAAATTTAACTTGGACAGACCAATTCTCTCTCTCTATCTCTGTTCAGGTTCAGGTCTGTCTTTCTCACTGTCAGCTCTCATTTTGTCTCTCCCCTTCTTTATCTCCAATTTAGTGTATTGTAAAATATATATAATAATTATTATGATTATCATTATCATAATTGTTATCATTATCATTATTGTAATTATCATCATTATTATTGTAATTTTTATCCTTCTTCTTACAATTATTATTACTACTATTATTACTTGAAGTATTATCATCATCATCATTACAATAATTAGATAGCATCATTCAAATTTTTTTCCCCACCATATTTATTCATCAATTTAATTACATTACTGTACTTTTACATAATTTGCCTTCATTGCCTTTTCTCTGCAATTGATGTTTATAATGATTGAATATTATTAATCTTGTCCTTATTTTGATATTTCTTTAGTTCATGAATTAGTAGTTATGGGCAATTTTGTTGTATTAATATTGTAAAGCGCATTGGTATTTTCTTCGAAGATGAAATGCGCTATAGAAGCCTAGGTTATTATTATTATTATTATGTATCACTCTGTCATAACTGAAAGGACAAAAATAAAAAAGAGAAGAAAAAAAAACAGTGAGGGGGGAAAGACTCAACTAAAAAGAATCAGTACGAACAAGTAAATTTGTCAATCTACATTTTATTCCTGAAATTCATTACAATATTTATAAAAAACAGGCTTTCCGAATATTAACATTACCTTACCTACTACCTCTACAGCTCAAATCTAGTGCATTTTTCATGGATTAAAATCATGCAGCATGCTTCAAAAACCACTGCGTAGTCAAGATACTCATTTACCTATCGCCATAACATGCAATAATGGGAATGTTGTCATAGGAGCATGCATATTGACAATGACTTATAATAAAAGTCATTTTCAATATGCATACTCCACATAAGATGATGTCATCAAGTTGACAGCTAGGTCGATAACTTCCAAATTTCAAAGCTTTAGATTTGAGTTTTCAGAGAGCTGTTACTCCTCTGACAGACACTACAGTATCATTTAATTGATATTATTGTAGTTTATGGCTTAGAAGCTTTCCGTTGATATATAATTCATCATTTCATTTGTCACTTCGGACAGGGTCTTTAAGTGCATTGACTTGAAGGCACAATATATGCTGATGACTTAACACCGATGACTGGCATTGCAAAATAAGAAGCATACATCATATCGCTACATGTATGCCTCAACACTTCTCTGAGCTGTATACTAATTAATCTAATAATAATATCTACATCTTTGAAAATAAATAAATTCAGCTACATACATAATCTTCCATCATGATCAAGTGACTTTTGCATAATACAATCTGTATTAAAACAAAGGGAGAAGGAAGTTGAGTCTATTAAAGCCCCACTGTACTACTTATAGCTGCTTGCGCCCTCTATGTAGCAAACAATGCCTGATCGGTGACCATTGGTCCCCCATGATCCTCTTTTTCTTTTGTTAACTGAGAGCTGATTTTATGAGATAACGATCTGTCAGTGACCTTGCAGGGTGATCTAATCCTCCTGTGAACTAATACAGATGGGCTATAGAAATTGTCTGTTCAGAGTCAGTAGGGTGTTAACCCTTTGTTGAAGTATAAGAGTTAATGCGCTTCTGGCTTTAAAGAGACAATGTTCAGAGGTGATGGCATAATTCAGAATCAGAAATCAAAGTCCTGGGGCTCATTTCATAAAACATTTTATCTATAACAAATGCTAAATTTCTATGACAAATTCACTCTCAGCCAACCAGATGCCTTGATTTCAGTAGCTTATAACAGTAGCTTGTAACTTGTTATTGATATCAAGTTTTATGAAACAGGGTCCAGGGACCTTTTTCACAAAACTTGTCATCAGTGACAAATGACAGTTTTTGTTATAAGCTACTGAAATCCTTGCTTCTGATTGGTTATCAGCAGATTTGTCACTGATTTTTGTTGTCATTTGCAATTGAAAAAGGGCTTGTGAAACGGGTCCCTGAACTTTCATGCAAACTCATTTGTTACCTTATGCATGCTAGTTGCAATAAATTAATTTCACTTGGCTCAGACTTTACCAGAAATGAATCATGGACAATAAAAAAAAAGATAGGTTAAAAGAGAATATGTGAAAAATTGGTGACAAATTAACCTTTCCTACAATGTGAATTTCTTAGGTAAATATTCTAAGGTTGTATGTGACAAGTAAACATGATGGCAAGGCAAATGTGACGGGATGAAAATTCACAAATCCAGCAAAAACAAGAACAATTGATTAATTTTGATTAATCTTGATAAAGGATAATAAGCGTAACTTTACAGTGTATGTGTCCCTTACATGTGTATCATAGATATGTACTTTAATCATGAAATCACTTCAAATACATTCAAACAAAATTTTAATTCATCAATATGTTTGATTGCCGATAGTTTGAGATTAATGGCCCATGTTAATCATTTAAACCAAGCTATACTACTTATGACGCTATTGCATAAGGTAATATTTTTAGCTGGGCAAGAGTAAACTTCCATGTGAACATTCTATTAATAATAAATGACAAAGATGAAGAAAAAAAACCCGGGAAAATACAGTTTACTCTGCAAAACTCGAAGTCATGCTCAATGTCAAATTTTCCCTAACTCAAATCAAATTATCAGTCCAAATTATGCAAAATATGTGTTATATTCACTTCCTCAATTAACTTTGCATAAGTCAACCTATGTTTTTGCGGTCCGATCAGATTCGACTTATGTAGAGTTACCTGTAGAAGATTTAAAGATGCCTTAAGTACATGAAGTAGAAATAATACAACATAAACATTTTGAAAATGAATACAGAAATATAAAATTCACAATCTTTTAACATATTTTTACCTTAAGTAAACTGGAACAGCATATACACAAACAAAACTTAAATAACATAAGGCAGAGGCAACAATTTGAGTTGCCACTTGATTTCATAATCTCAAAGAAAAATTGATTCAAAAGATAAAGAATTTGAAACCAAAAGATCATCAAAACACAGTTCTTTTTTCTCCACAGCACAATAGTATTTTGTTTATTTGTTGGCCTTCGATAAAAAAAAAAAAAAGAGTCATTTGGCCTCGAGGTATTCAGTTTGCTGGACAACCTTCACATTGGACTATAGAGAGATTTACATAACATAATATAAACAGTAAAACCAGAAAGTAGGTGACTTATCAATTTGTTTTAAATGCTGCTATATGGATCATAACGCAGTGTGTTTTGCAAATCATGCAAGTTCTTGTTGTGCACACGACTATTACACAAATTTGTGAGAGTTCCTGATTTTAAAATGTTTTTTAAAAGGAATTTTGAGCAGAATATCCCTGTAAATTGATACTCTAAATTGATAGGCTTTGCATCTTTTATTATTACATGTATATACAACACTATCCCTAGAGAATATCAACATATCAGTATGTTATTGCACTCGAAAAAGAGATCACGGTAATGTAGAAGAAGTGGCGATTTACACAATATTCAAAGGTAGATTCAAGCATGATGCACAGCATTATTAAAGGTATAAAATCAATCTAAATGAGGCTCATCTTTCTCTCTCCCTCTCTCTCTCTCTCTCTTTCTCTCATCTTCTCCAGCTCAACACATCCTTTTTCTTTCTTCTATTTTTCTCTCTCTTATTATGCTTCTTTGTGTCTCTTTCTCTATTCACTTTTTTAAATTTTTCTCTTTCTACCTCTCATTCACTCCCTCTCTCTTTCCCCCTCTCTTCATTATCTCTCTCCCACTCTCTCTCATTATCTTTCTCTCTCTCTCACTATCTCTCTCTCTCTCTCTTTCTTCTTCTATCTGTCTTTGTATTAGTCTCACTTTGTTTTTCTTTGTTTTTCTTTGTTTTTCTTTGTTTTACTTTGTAGATACACAAAAGCATTTATTTACGAATTACCTAAGAGCACTAATTTTAGTTCAGTGGAACACTTTAACAGTGTTTTTTGCCTTCAAGCATGTGCGAGGAGGATACGAACAGGGGGTCGTTTCACAAAACTTGTCATCAGTGACAAATGACAATTCTTGTTATAAGCTACTGAAATCCTTGCTTCTGATTGGTTATCAGCAGATTTGTCACTGACTTTTGTCATCTGTCACTGCAAAAAGGCTTTGTGAAACGAGTCCCAGTTCTGAATATACATGTACGAAGTTTGGTCCAGATGAGAACGAAGTGGAAGAGACGGTTGTTACTATGGAAACAGATCATCGGATCTCTTGCTCAGGAAAAATGCACCGCATAAGGAGATTAGGATCACAATCATTCCAACTGAGAATGCTACCACCTGGGGAGAAAAACAACAAGGCGATCATTATTTAATCTCTCTTTATTAAATGTCATTTGGCAGAAATTTGTCTTTTGGGAGAAAACCAACATGGCGATCATTATTTAATCTCTCTTTATTAAATGTCATTTGGCAGAAATTTGTCTTTTGGGAGAAAAACAACAAGGCGATCATTATTCAAACTCTCTTTATTGAATATCATTTGGCAGAAATTCATCTTTGGAAGAGATAAGGCAAACTTAAAACCAATTTTGAGTTTTGGTTATGGAATTATATTGCAGTAAAAACATTATTATCTTGAATTTTGTTCATGGAATCACGTTTTGAGAAAAAATGGTTCAATTTAATTATAAATTGTTTGTCATGCAGGAGTTGGGGTGGGCTGTTCAGACCAGCAAAACTTTCCTAAAGATCACAAATCTTGTCTATGAGCCTGTATAAGCTGTTTATTAAAACTGCGAAGTGATATTGCAAGTTTGCACACATTTTTGTCCTTTCCCACTTATCTAATTATTTAATTTGAAATGACGAGGATAATGTATAACCACTGAAGAAGACATCTACAATCAATGAACAGGCATAGTCCTATAGCATCACTGGATTAAAGTAAAGTAAAGTAAGTACATGGATAATAAATGAAGAGTTTAATTCCAAAAGGAGCTAAATATATTTGTGTAACTTGAGAGAAAAAAGAATTTGTTTACCAGATTTTGTACAGGCGTCTATGGAAAAGTGATATGAGAAGGTGCATTTTTTCACAATTGCTCCCAAAATTTAGGTAAATACTTTTGTTGATAGAGGGGTACTGAAGTAAACAATGTTCTGATATCAATAACTCAATTTTCATCAAAAGTGGATTTAGCTCTTTTTGGAAATAAACTCTTCAAATACTAAATGTTAATATCTATCTATGTCTCACCTCCTGGCTTCTGCTTGGTTTTAGGAAAGCCCTTATACGGTAAGAACTCCACTGAGACTCTGTCCACGTGGAATATACCGTCGACCCCCAATCTGGAGTCTCGCTATCGAACGCTGGCGAGATTGCTGGGGTGAGATGTCGGGCGCTCTTCACGCAAATCCCGTGGGTTCCGTTGTAATTAGCGCCAGCCATGAAGTCATAGCTGAATATCTGTCAAGGCGATGAAACATGATTTGCATTATCAGTAGCAGAAATTTTGGAGTTTGGTAGGAATCATGCTCCGTAACATATCCTCAGATATGATGGAGTAAACCACAGCGATTTTCTTTTCTTAATGCCATATATGAAGAGTACTTAGCTTCACATTTCTGTATGTTAAACATAGAGCTAAGTGAATACCCGTGGGAGTGGGACCTTTCTTGCGGGCAGATACAATTACTTTACTTTTTTTTTTGAGGCAACTCACTTCGTCATATCTGAACGAGCCTTACTTTATTAGCCTGTATAAAACGCAGATTAACATTATTTATTAGTAGGAATTATAGGGAAACGTTTCTACCTAAAAAGAATGAGAAAGCCTTCTACAGAAATTCAATTTCTGTTGGTAATCCACAGCCGCAGGCATTAGTTGATGGATTCTTTTCTTTTATTATTCTATTTATAATTCTACTTCATTTTCTTGTATTCTTCATTATTGTAATACTCCTCTATGTTCCCCTTCCAATCCCAAGAAAAGGGAACAGAAAGACTACTTACTTGATCATCCTTCTCCCCTACACAGTCCTCCTTTGCGGTATCTTGGGTCATGGGTTCACTGTCCAGTTCTAGGTAGTAAGCCAACAGTTTACCCACCAGTATGGTGACCTGAGATTGCTGGCTATCGACTCCCACATAATAGTTATAAGTGCTGTTAGATATACCTGTGGTGCAATCAGAGAAGAAAACATTCATTGCGAATAAGCAAACGTTTGATCAAGAGGGCGGTATGTCGGCCCCCTCTCCGTTTTTGTTGAATTGAAAACCCCTCACAACACATAGAACAATTCAACCCAGAATGGGAGATAAGGAATTGGTAGATGCTGGGCTGGCACCACATTGGTTTAGCTGATGCTACACCCAACAGTATACCGGTAATTGACTTCACTCTTGTTTTGTCCATTTTTAGAATAACTCCTGGGGGGTGTTTCACAAAGATCCTAAGTAGAACTTAACTCTAAGTTGGACTTCAAAATTATGGACAGCCATTGGAGTCTTAAAATGAAATATATTCAAAAGCAGAAATTCAAGTATTTTTGACTTTTTATAAATTCCACATCCAGAACATGAAATCTCCTTGATGATAGAAAATATGAATGATTTGAATAAACAGTTAATGCCTTTCAAAATAACTTTTACAAAATATTTTCAAAGATGCTAATGGCTTTCCATAATTTTTAAGTCCAACTTAGAGATAAGTTCAACTTAGGATCTTTGTGAAACACCCCCCTGGAACCCCGTAACAGGTATACCTGAAAACAGACAACATCGTCGCCTGGCTGGCAGAAGGGCGTTAGCTAGAATTTCAGGTCAAAAATGAAACTTTAAGCAGAAGGGCGTTAGCACTAAATCACCTCAAACTTTATAAAATTGACTTATTTCCAAGAAAAAAATTGTGGCCGTGTTCTACAATAACATTTTAATTAGTCTTTTATGTTTTAAACCAATTTTCGGGACGGAAAGCAGTTTAAATATAAAACAAATCTTTTAATGCGAATAATTCGGAAAGTAGTTTTTGAGTAGCTCGCGCTTACGCCCTTCTGCCAGCCGGACGACAACATTATAACAATTCAAGAACAAATGTCTTCCAGGTTACTTCTTAGTACAAAATAAATCTATGATTTATACATTTTAAGTGTATCAATCACCTTAATGAATAATTTGTGAACCACTAGAATGTATAAAATCAACCACAAAAAATATTTACATGGCATTTTATACGTTGATATTTAGTCACATTTAGTATATTTACTATTTACTCAACAAGTCTATATAGCAAACAATGCCTAAGCAGTACCTGTTGGTCCCCCATGGTTCCTTTTTTCTTATTTTAATTGAGAGCAGATTTGATGAGAAAACCACCTGCCAGTGACCATGCAGGGAGGTCTTATCCCTCCTGGCCAAACTAGTGCAGATAGGCTTTAAACTCCCATCATGAATAAGTTAACAGACTAAATACGTAGATGATCTACTTACTTTTCCATTCTTCCGGGCTGACTGCTTCCCGTACTCGACTGCAGTTAGGTCTCTCATTGAAACAGTACAAGAGATCATTCACCTAAAAAGAGTGAAAATACAATTTGAAGATAGCTTGAATAGAATTGTGATAAAACAGAAGGATAAGGCCTGCTCCCACATGAGGCAGCTACCTCTTTTGAGAAGAAGAAAAAATGGTAGAAAAATAAAAAATAAATTCTAATCATATGCTTCAGATATCTGTAAATTATGATAAACAGACGAATGAGTAACCCGTCAGATTTTGATGACGAGTATCTCAAAAAGATGTTGAATTTAATATGATTGCAGGGCCCTCAGGGAAAACAGTATTAATACTAATGAGGCTACCCTGGGTAAACAAGACATACTATCATTATTAATATTATTATTATTATCATTATTATTATCATTATTATTGAGCCACTTCAAAAAATTACCTCTTTACAAAAACAATAAGCACATGGACCTCAAATTAGGTGCAAAAACAATCACACACAGAAGCATCTTTATTTATTAAGATAGAGAGAATTTTTTTTTTTAATGTAGTCTTAAAAGAAGTTTGACACTTACCAAATTTACATCAGCCGTTATGTTATCAGCATCTGTAGCACCTGGTCTTGCGTATAGGTACAGACTCCTTGCAATGGTCGTGGCTAGGTTTGTGAGGGTCTGCAGAATTGAAATTTAAGTGAAAAATGATGGTAATTCACAGCAATTAAATGGTGCCATATATCTTTTTAAAAAACATATTCACAGGAGCGTGATCAGGGATACCAGATGTTTTCAGCAGGTGAGCCTGAAAAGAAAGTCGGGACTAGTTGGAGGCGCACATGTTCTATATATATGAAGCCTAAACAAAGCCTCATAGCAATGGAGAATTGATAGTAGATTTCCTTATAGTCTTACAGCTACCAACAAAGTAACAACATTGCAATGACATTTATAAAAAAAAAGATAGACAGAAAATGAGACTTACATGTGAAACTGGGAATACGGGTAAAAATTCAGTGCTATTATATTGGGTATAGTTGATCCCCCATACTTCTGCAGTGTCCAGTCGACTGTTGTAATATCTAGAAAACAAAAACAAGAATGACAAACAAGTTACAGAACATCTATTCAATGTTATAAAGTTTATAAATTAATTCAGTAGAAGAGTATCTTTCTGGTTTTCGAATTCTAAGACAGATAGTGAGGGTTTAATGTAAGAGAGGGGAACAACTCTTGCACTTTCAGAATGCAAACTGGTCTCTTTAAAGAGAAGGTTGAGTGCCAAAACATGGGTCGGTCGGTCAGTCAGTCAGAAATATTTCTTTTTATATCATTTTTTTTCCCCTCCTTTTTTAGGCTGATATTTCTCAGTTTTTAGTGCTTTAATATTTTTTATCTCTAAAAACAGTAAAAAAGGGCAATACAACATCATTTTTTTAAAGGCCTAATACAAGCCACTACGTGAACTGTGAAGTATGTTCGTTACTATTACTTGCTGGTTTACACAGCAAGTTTTTCCAACATCAACATGCTAGACCACTAAAATAATCCAACTTAGAAGTCAAACTTACTTATTTTGATATTCCTTGTTATGATCTGTGATGACGACTCCGGGTATGTCTGTCCCGTTCCTCAAGAACTGCTGGAAGGAAGCCGGAGGAAGTGGCTGGTCCAGAGACACGTTGTTCATGGTGACGTTGAATGCTGAGGATTTCAGGAGCTGCATAAGTCTCTCCGTCTAAAAGAAGTCAGGAAGGTCATTTCAGTTAAATAATAATAATAATAGCTAGTTCTTATATCTTGCTTTTCAGGACCGAAGGCCCTCTCAAAGCGCTTTACAGATATATATATTATTACCCGGTCATCCGATTCAGGCTTACCCGTACACAATGTATGCACATTCTCCACTCCCTGGGGAGCAATCCAGCCAGGTATCATATTTACAAGCGCACACTTGCTAATCTATTACCACATTAGCTTTCGCATCCTACCGGGTACCCATTTAACACCTGGGTGGAGAGTGGCAAATGTAGATCAATGTCTTGCCAAAGGATATTAGTGTAGCGGACCTTGTGGTCCACAGTCCGGTGACATATCCACTCCTCCATGACACCTCTAGCTAGTGTGAGGTTCCTTTGTCAAGCCATTTAAAAACTGGCTTGGAAGTAGGATTTACATTTTTTTCCCTGGCAAGGTATAGTTAGGTCCTTTGACATGACGTTGATCAACACATTTGCCTCTCTCAACCCAGGAGCACTATTGGTTACCCAGTAGGAAAAAAATTCCTTGAACGTAAGCATTGGCTCTTCTAGATAGTGACCAACTTATCATCTATTTTCCTTCTTAACCTCTTAGAGGCAATATGCAATTTATTATTATTCTTATCATTATTATGTACAGGCAAACAAATTCCTAACTTCAGCATGGACTAAACAGAACAAACCCTAACCCAATGTTTTAGTTAAATAAAGCATGGAGCAATTTCGGGCCAATGGACATCACCTCCTACTACGTTGTTGCATCAGACTTTGACATTGGTTCAAAGTGCTTGTAGACGTAACCAAATTCCTAAGTTCAGTCTGGACCAAACATTACAAGTAACTCCAAACTCTAAACCCAATGGTACCCCTATTACTCAGCCCCTATACATTTCCTACCAAAATCGTTTTGCAAGTGTCATTTAGTTGTAATCTTGAACATTCAGTGGAAGTTTTGATGTATTCTGTGAGAATTTGTTTTCTATGATTACTAGAACACAAGTTTATCTTTAAAGCCACACTGCACCAATTATAGCTACTTGCGCCCTCTATATAGCAAACAATGCCTAATCGGTGCCTGTTGGTCCCCCATGATCCTCTTTTTCTTATGTTAATTGAGAGCTGATTTGATGAGATAACCACCTGTCAGTGACCTTGCAGGGAGGTCTAATCCCCCTGGCAAAACTAGTACAGATAGGCTTTAACAGGTAAAGTGCCTCATCAGAAGAGTCTTGAAGAGTCACTCACCCCCTGTTGTGTTGTTGAGTCTGACTGTGACAGAGGGTCGATGTGCATGTAGAAGTTATCTCCCTCCGACAAGGCCAGCTGTCGTACCTCTAGGACCGCTGCGACGGTCGACAAGTTGACTTGGGACGGCTGCGTCTTGGTCTCGTCAAGCTTGTAGGGGAAAATCCCTTTGTTCATGTCGTACACCATGCGTGATGATCCAATGTAATCGTAGCTTTCCTGTAGAACATACCAGCAAATTGATGATTGATGATTAACTCACTCTGTTCACATTGATGTGTCTTTAATATGTATTGTAATTTGTAGGTTTATTTGCACGTTTTTGTTTTGTTTAATATGTAATTGTTTATCAGTCTATTTTGTTTGTCATAGTGCTTAGAGACTTTGGTTGTAAGCGCTTTATAAGTAACGTTTTTATAATTATTATTATTATTAATTTATTTATAGAGCTCATGATGATGCGATACATTTATGACGAGAACAGTCTTGATAGGTACTCTTGAAAGTTGCAATGTAACAAATTTAGTAAAATATCTTACGTCAACAAATCTGAAGGGTAAAGACAGAGATCATAAATGCAGTCATGTTAGCCTGTGTGATCTCTCCCCTATAATAATCCTTTTAAAAAATCAGATTTAATGCACTGCAACAAATATTCTTTATCAACAGTACCCTTTCATCATTGTTTTGAAAGGCATGCAATTACATGTTCACATTTTCAAGCCCATTGACCTCAATTTTATGAGAAATTAACAAAAATATTTTTAGAGTAGCAGAGTAACTTTCTAGATGACTTAATCACAGAATGTGGAGCAACAGGGTATGAAATGCTGAAACGGATGACTCAAGACTGAGGTACTTTGAGAGAGACTTGATGTAGAATTCTGATTGGGTTACTGAACATATGATAAACTGACAGATCACTATTGATAATGAGAGTAGACTTACGCCTTGGAAGAAAGTGAACATGATGTTCTTCATGGCCTGTTTGGTTGTAAGAGGCAGCGCACCTATGGCCTGGGCCGCAGCGAGCAGGGCCACAAAACCAGATACTGTGTTCTCTGCACCCTGTGTAGGCAACGCCTGGTAGAATAGGTCAGCTATATCCAACTATATGGTGAGAAATAAAGGGAGAAAAGTTAAAGGAAGACAGTACAGTCAAACCTGCTTGAGTGACCACCTGTTTACAAAGACCACATTTTTTGTTTCCCTTGAAAAAGGTTTCTCATTAACTGGGCGTTGTGGCGTGCGCCTGTAATCCAGCTAACAATGGAAGTTACAAACTGATTCAGCCAAGGTTGCAGGTTCAAAACTGAGTCACATCTTTCGGATGGTGACGTTAAAGGTTGGTCCCCAGCCGTAAATAATCATATCTGATTGATACACGTCTGTAAAAACACAATTACACACACACATACTAAAGGAGCCTGTCCACAAAGAACACTTTTTGTGTTTCCCTTGGGCGGTCGCTATAGACAGGATTGACTGTATTCAGTTTCCACGTGCAATAGGTCACAATTTGCTGACATCAGACTTGGTGGAAGTACCATTAATGGGTGTACAAGTCTCGCACACAGCAAACCCATGGTCCCATCAGGAAATACCCCTGAGTCTCTCGGAGAGTCTTCGGTTGGGGGAAATGTAAGATAACGACTTTCCCATTTTGGGTGATGGGTGGAAAATGCAGAGCATTACATGAGGCCTGTTGGTCACAAAACTAAACTAAAGGCTAATCCTGGTGATAAACAGCACCTGTTATTGGGTAAACACCCAAATGGTGTCATATTCCCCATGAGGGCCTACTACTATGCGTCTTTATTTAATGTGTGAGAGAGGAGAGTGCAGAAAAGGACTGAGATGCAGATGATGATAGTGAAAGGATGAGAGAAAAGGAGAGCAAAAGAGAGAGAGAGAAAAAGGTTGAAACCAAAAAGAGAGGCAGAGACAAAGAAAAACATTAAAGTTACAAAGTAGACAGATGACGTATGAACTGTAAAACCAGAAGTTTGTGCATGAATGAAATGTTTACAAATTTTGTGAGGGGAACAGAGTTGGGAAAGTCTCATGCTGTAACCTGAATCACAACTGACACAATACTTAAATTTTGCAATTTGCAAGATTTCTTACTGTAAGGATAACCATCATGAACAATTCGTGAAAAGTGGTTGTGCTTCAAGGAATTAAAGGGCAAGTCCACTCCAAAAAAAACTTACTTTTAATAGAAGCACAAAAATCAGACGAACCCATCAAAAAAAGTTTGAGCAAAATTTGTGTTGTGATTTTCAAATTTCAATGTCATTAAAAATTCATAAGTTTCTTAATAGTTATCCGATTTTGCTCAAACTTTTTTTGATTGGTTTGTCTGATTTTTTTGCTTCTATTGAAAGTAACTTATTTTTGGAGTGGACTTGCCCTTTAAATGGAGTTATCGCCAAGGCATCTAAAATCAACAAAAAGGTTCGATTCTCACCTGAGCCGCTGCTATGATCATTGATTTATCTTCGGGAGGTGTTGATTTATTGGTCGGTAGAAGGGTGGCCCAGACGTTCCAGTCTCCCAGTGGATCACAGTAAACACCTGCAATAAGAAAACAATACCAAGGTTTAGCAAAGGGTGCCCATGGAACCAAGTCTGTGTATAAAGTTTCGTGTTCCCCAAGGCATTGCATTTGATACAGACTTTAAACTGCTCAAAGGACACAGGAAGGGAGGATATCTATAACCTGGGCAGCGTTTCATGAAACCGTCATAAGTACAAGTTCACCGACATCCCATTGAAACGTGTGTTAAAATTAATACACGCATTTCAATGAGATGTCGGTGAACTTGTACCTTATGACAGTTTCGTGAAACGCTGCCCAGGTTGTCTTTGCATGCAAGGGAGAAAGTTTTATTGGAATAAATGTATTATTATTTTTTTTTTAAACATCAACAATATCAACAACTTAAATACAGTGAAATCACAGTTTACCCCCTGAACTGATTAATCCAAATCAATCAAATTTGCAGTCCCCTATCTCTTATGTACATATTTACAGAATGGGGCCCTGTATTATTGAAGGAACCTGTACATAAACACCTCCTGCCTATAAAGACTGCTTGTCTCATCACCCTTGGAACAGTCTTTATATACAGGTTTGACTGTCTACAGTTGAAAAATGACACCTACTTGATTCCAGGTTGGTCATCCTCTGTGTTCTCCACATGCAGGTGGGTGTGTCCTTTGCTCCGAACATGAAGTCGTACATCTCACCGGCGCACTGTGGGTAGGGTCGTGCTTTGCCCTCCGCATCGGGACGGTTGTGCTCCTTGTAACACTGGACATGAAACAAAGTATAAATCATTATATACCTCTCTTTAGAAATCTAGCCATCTGATTGGTAGAAATTGCAATCATGATTTTAGCCATTTCCCTCATACCCGCCTACCAGTCAATAGTCTTTAAAAAATGCCCTCATCCTGCGATCCCTGTTGGTTTACGTGTTAAAATTGTCTTTGTGTGAGCGCAGACGCCATACAGTGCTTTTTGTACGCGATTCCCAAATGATGGAAACTTTCAGTCATTTTCCAGCGAAGATTAACAGACAGTTTCTCAGATTTTGTGGGTAGGGTTGTGCTTTGCCCTCGGCATCGGGACGATTGTGCTTCTCGTAACACTGGACATGAAACAAAGTATGAATCATTATTATCTATATAAGGCTTCCAAGCAGTACACTAACTCGTGTATTCAATATCTTTAGCGCAGTACCCGGATGACTGACCAATATTGTTTTTGTATTGCTCAGTCATCCGGGAATTTCACTTATCAATATAGATATCGATATCACACACAAAAAGCCATATTACAATACAAAAATATTTACTGGGGTAAGTCAAATATTTGTTATTTCGCTGTTCAGTCTAATATAGATAATAATGATAATTTTGCATTACAATGACTAATAACAATGTCAAAGATATTTAAATGCTCATTTCTCTTATATCATTACGTTTATTATTGTCTGTCATTGTTTATATCATGTGAAAAGAAATATAAATACGCTCTGAATTCAGGGACTACCACTAATGCTGTAACAACCATTACCGTATTTGCCGGCATAAAGGTCGCAGCATTTTCATAAAACTTGTTATTAATAATGTTTTGATAACTGCTATAAGCTACTGAAATCCTGGCATCTGATTGGCTGAGAGCAAATTTGTCATAGAAATTTATCATTTGTTATTGATTACAAGCTAAATGAACCAGGGCCCAGCTCCAAAAGTATTGAATCATCAACAATGCTACATTACACGTAAAACTGATTACCGATATTATTACTAACATCGTAACCGGAAACTACCAAAGAGACTGCAGTGTCACACAAATACAGAACTGCCTAGAATGGGAAACACTTGAACGCAGGAGGGAAAAAAAACATATAACGTATTTTCCGGCGTAAAGGCCGCAGTATTTTCGGGTGAGAAAAAATCAAAAAGTCGGGGTGCGGCGTATACGCAACAACAACAAAATTCAGCGGTCAAAACATCACGTCCATTTGCACGTATGGGACTATAGGAGCGGTAGCATGAATAGACAACGGTACAGGACAATTCTAGAATAACTCCACACAACTTACCGACAATTTTATGTTGCATAGTTGACATGAAGACGAAAAAACTTATTTTTCTAATAAAATCTGCCGATAGATCTAGATCTAAGTCCGTACCATTGCATCGCCAAAAAGTAAACAAAGGGACAGGCCGTTACTTACGGAGCTAGCTGCCGCGCAACGCAACTGCGCAGGTCGAAAAATGCTATTTCGGATTACACCCCACATCGAGGAAGGGGTATTGTAGGATACCAAATCTGCGTACGATACAGTACTAGCTTAAAAGTCGATGAAGATCTGCTAAATTATGATCATTTTTGAGGTTAACTTCTTGTTGATTTATATGAATATTGATGAATTTGGTATAGTTTGTAAAATAAAAAGAGTGTTCTACAAGAAAATTACGATCATTTTTTTTGGTCCGTTTTTTTTTTCTCTTTTTTTTTTTTTTTTTTTTTTTTTTTTTCCCTCTACGAAATGTCAAAGTTGGGGGTGCGGCCTATACGGCCGTGCGGCCTTTACGCCGGCAAATACGGTAGTTATGCTGTACAAAATAAACAAGGGAAAGGTGGGCCTAAAGCATGAGGACTAAACACAAGTATCAACAGGGTCAAGGTTAAGAAGAAACTACCAATGCTCAATCGAAATCCCCTTTGCCAGAAAGGATGTTTATAAATACTACTTTTCCCCCAAGAACTGGACGAGCATGGTATGCCAGCAGTCTGTATCAGCCCCATCTGTTGAGAATTTAAGAAACACACTCTAGCATGTACCACCTGCCATACAAGTTAGCGACATGCGGAATACCGCCCTGCTGACTTCAATTTCAGAAGATTCAGAAGATTCATCAATGTAATTGGTGAAATTATTTACTTACATCTTTTACTGTTTGAACGTCTACGGGATCAATGAGAGCAAAGATAGGGATGCCCAAATCCATGAAAGTCATCCCGTTCCCGACACTGTTCCAAGTGACCTTCTTACAGTTAGAATACTCAGGGTGCTCTGCATACATCCCTACAGAGAAACAAACAACACAAGTAACAAAAAGAAGGTGGACAATTTCGTCTTTAAAAATTAAGAACGACACAAGATCAATTTTTATTGTCTATTGTGGGCAGTGAATTTTAGAATAGATTACCTGTTGATGTCAGATTGACAAGGTCTAGAAATAGGTTTCGGAATTCTCTTACAAGTCATGAATGAAATATCAGTTTAAATAATTTGCATATGTACACAATTTATATTTTACATTATTAGTTTGTATTTTGTGAGACATTGTTGAGCTTTCTTGTTTTTTTAAAGTATCGATTGTAATAGTAAATTCATTATTTTTGGTTTTGTTACGTCTTTTAAACTGATTTGTACCAAAATACTTTGTTTAGCTGTTTCTGGTCCCTTTTACCAACCAATAGTTTCTCTTCTTGTATATATGTAAAATCATTGTATGAAATGTATTGCTGTTGGTAAATAAATCAAATCAAATTATATTCATTAACAATTTCAAACCTGTCAACTTTCAACTGCAAAAATTAGAATATCTCTTATATTGAGGAATAAAGTATAACTTTGCGTGCTTACGAAAAACATGGTGATAAAGGTATCTTTTTTCAGAAAAAAAATGCATCTGTGCCATATGTATTCAAATAAAGAAAGAAATCTGCAGTACATGCACATAAGGATAGCATGAAGGCTAAAATGTTGAAATTTAAATAAATTCAAATACAATTTAATAGAAGAAGGAAAAGAGGAAGAAGGAATGATTGTCTACTATTCAATAGCCTATGTGGTCTTTATAGGCAGGTGGTCTTATATACAGGTTCCTTTAGTACATGCTTCAATGAGAAACCATTTTCAAGGGAAACAAAAAATGTGGTATCTGTAGACAGGTGTTTTTTCTATAGCAGGTTTGACTGTATATATTACAGATTTCTTATTTCTAGGGGTGCGTTCAAGCGAATTTTTGAAGCTGGAATCACAAACGTGAATCACAAATCAAAACGCCATTAAAAAACAGGGTTACTGCGGGAGAGTGTTCAAGCGATTTGTCATCAATGCTGACTCTCGCTCATTTCAAGCCCGGCCACTGCGCAGTTTGACCCAGGAAGTATAGGTTAACTTCGCTGTGTGCTTTCTGTCTGTGTTTACGGACGACTGTCGGTCAAACCGGAAGCAGGCCACAATAATGATGTCATAGAATCATGATTGAGATCTCCGTTCGTTCAAGTGAATTTTAGCGACCGTGATTCTGCAGAATCACGATACAAAACGCATATTTTTCAGCGTTTACATGTCTTCATGTCTTTACGTTTATTTTTAAAGTGTCGAATGCACCCTAGCTAGATGACTTACCATAGTTATCATAAGGACATGTCTTGTCTGGTGAGAATGGTGTTCCTTGATCGATCATAGACATTCCAGGGAAACAAAAAAACTGGTATCTATAGACATGTGGTCTTTCTTTAGCAGGTTTTACTGTATATATTACAGATTACTTTGAGTGTTCAGTGACACAAAGACTTAACTCCATATTTAGCCAAAATGAGTATTTGATATCAAAATGTTCAGAAAAATGTAGGCTTTCCAGCAACACAAACACTTAACTCCACCCAACACCCCATTGAAGTCAATGACTAGTGAAACATAGACTTAACACCTCAAGGCCCAAGTGCTCAGTGACACATGAACCACTTTTTCTCAAAATGGAGTTACGTCTTTGTGCAACCTCAACTTATTTCTAGATGACTTACCATAGTTGTCATTAGGACATGACTTGTCCGGTGAGAATGGTGTTCCTTGAGCGATCATAGACATTGGGTCCGAGTGGTCCACCATGATACCATTAACCTTCTTAGAATCCAACAGTCTCTGCACATTATCTCTGAAAATAAACAATAAAAGTTTCATCTCTAATTAGGTATTTGTAGATGGTTGGGTTAAAAAATTGATAGAAGATGAGCGAAAAGAGGTGTAAAGTGTATTCATTGAATATCATGTGAAATTATCGGGACATGCTGTATAGCATGTGGACCATAGTGTGGTATCTATCACTGTCCTTTCAATAGTTCTGCATGATCCACCATGATACTGTTCTCTGAAAATGAACAAGGAATAAATCAGTGTTTTCTTTATCTGATGATGTTTGATGGGACCTGTTTGCTATCAACAAGTTACAATTCTTTATATAAGTTAAACGGAAATCATAGCATTCATGGCTCTGAGTGAATTTGTTATGGAATTGTTGGAACTGTTATGTTGTAGGAGTCAACCTCACATGTTCCCTGAATATACCGTAAACAAGAAATAAATTACAATTTCTTCTCTGATTAGGTATTTGTAGACGGTCGGATTAAAAAAATTGAAACTAGGTGTAACTAGTCGATGTATTGTGCATTCATGGAATATCATGTGAAATCAGGAAATTTGATGGCAAGTTGGGTAACGCCTGGCTGGAATGCTCCCCAGGGAGTGGAGATTGTGCACACAGTGTGTGGGGGCAAGTATTGAATCTAATGACCGGGGTAATAGTATATCTGTAAAGCGCTTAGAGACATCATAGATGTATTAAATGCTATATAAAAGCAGAATTATTATTATTATCTTTCACTGTTTATTCATTGATATTGGGTTTGAAATATCCTACATGATATCGTTTTCTGAAATACAATAAATCACGTAAAACCAGGGACCCGTTTCACAAAGCCTTTTTTCAATGACAAATGACTAAAATGATAAAATCAGTGACAAATCTGCTGATAACCAATCAGAATCAAGGATTTCAGTAGCTTATAACAAAAACTGTCATTTGTCACTGATGACAGGTTTTGTGAAACCAGGGCCATTGATAGAACAAGGAGTGTCTTCCACTTACAATGTAAACATTTGAGGTGACATCACTGCTATGTATGGAGAGTAGGTACCAGTATTAAGCAACCAGTCCAGATCAGCTACTTTCTCTATGAGGTGAAGCACTCCATTGTTCCCATTGAATTCACCTGCAATAGAGAAAGGATGTCATCAAACGATAATACATGTAGACCGCTTTCGCAAACACAGGAGAATTACGGCGATACAGCTCTTCTGTCGTGTTTAAGGAACGAACGCTATAATAGCCGAGTACGGTCGTGAAAATCAACAGGACAGAGAAAATTCTGGTTCGCCCATGCGCAGATTGTTTTTTTGCTCGCGTTACCTTAGTCTTTGCCTTCTGTCGTGTTTGCGAAAACGCGCTAATGATAGGATGAATTGAAAACGGTATTGTAAAGACACAACTGCTCAAATATGGCTATACATTGCAATATTAAAAGGCAATTCAACATTTGAATTGGCTGATAACAGATATATTACAACAGGTTGATGGAAGACTGAAATATATTGAACAAAATAATTTACTGCACAAACATTTTAAAGTTTGGACATGGAGGTCACTACATTGCATGTACATGTACTTCAATCTCATATTGGCCGATTTGTTAACAATGTAACTTATAATCAGCCCAGGGACAAATCTCCAATTTGCTGTCCACTAAAATATCAAATATTTCCACTCCTCTTCCAAGTCAATCAAAACATTCCATAGATTGCATTGTTGTATGTCCTCTAAAAATCAAAAGGGCCTACTCAATAGGCCATTTTCGTAATGTAATCAAATTTAATTCATAAGTCTTTGTGAAGTACCTCAATACAATTTATTTCATTCACCTGATAAGAATAATCAGGGAATAATTTTCCTCAAATTTTTTGATTAGCAATTTCAGCCGATGGATAAATATTTCAAATGAAATTCTGTACATTTCTATGGAAGAAAACTGCTACACAAAAGATATTGGCCCGTATTCTGAAGTCGTGTCTAACTCCTGTTTAACTAAACAGTTGTCTAAGTCCTGTCTAAGTCCCGTCTAACTTTAGACACAAAGTCGTGTCTAACTTTTTTCGTATTCTGAAGTCGTGTTTAAATAAAGTTAAACACGAAGTCCTGTCTAAGTCCTGTTTAACTTTAGACAACTGCGAGGGGTTGTTTAAGTCCTGTTTAAGGGTGCGATTCTGCTGCTTTTCAACGTCTACGGTACACTGTACTTGCTGACCCCGAACTTGCGGGGAAAATGATGGTACGTGCATCCTATACAATTTCAAATACATTTTGCAGGATTTTTTCTCGTGTAGCCTGATTTTTTTTCTCGATAATATTAACTATTCTTATCTAATGGTGACATCTTGGAAATTCCATAATCTATAATAAACTAACCATTCTGTTGGAGAAGTTTCTTTGCTGGTTCTTCCGAGCACAGAGGCACTGATAAGTGATATTATTAGTGCGTTTGTGTACAGTGTACGTGTAGTACACAAATACATGCATGCAGTCGAGTCTAGTTATTACGTCACGATCACATCACCATGGTACCAGCACGCGCACAGCTAGGCACGCGCACAGCTAGCTAGCTGTGCGCGTTAATTTATTTATCCGGTGCGCGCACGCATGCGCATTGGGTCTATCGTCAGAATTAACGCCTACTGGGCATGCGCAGAAGTCGTGACTGAAAGTTAAACAAGACTTGCGCAGAACTTAAACAGTTGTTTAGTTAAACACCACTTAGACAGGACTTAAACAGTTGTTTAGTTAGACGAGACTTAGACACGACTTCAGAATACAAAATTTAGTTAAACAGGACTTAGACACGACCTCGCGTCTAAGTCCTGTTTAAGTCTTGTCTAACTAAACAGTTGTTTAACTTAAGTCGTGGCTAAGTTAGACAAGACTTCAGAATACGGGCCATTTTGTATAGCAGTCATGCAAAAATGGATAGCAAATTGCGATGCGATACCAGGAAAATTATTCCCTGATAATAGTTCTTCAATAGTCAGAATGCAAACTGCATATATTAAGTGTTGCTAGGTAGGTCAAGCCATAGAGTTTGTTCTACCTGGCAACAACTAATGTATGCAGTTCTGATTCTGACAATTGAAATACTATTATTCCAACCAGGTGATTGAAATAGTTTGTATTGAGGCACTTCACAAAGACTAATGCATTAAATTTGGTTACATTACGAAAATGGCCTATTGTAAACATTAAAAAAAAGATGTTTTAACCATTTTGTGTGATGATGAATTGAATGGGGGAGTTGTAAAAAAAAAAGGGTACTTCCAAGCAAAATGCCTCTAGATATACTTACTGGTGCATCCAATCTGGTGGGTGGCATTGAATCTCCTTACACAGGGGCCAAAGTTCTTGATATCATAATAGATCATATTATGAGTTTTTCTGCTTGTTGTTTGTTGAGCGCCATGGATATGGTCCACAACTGTTGGGAGAAAAGAGATTTGATAACGTGAGGCATGCTTGTAATAACTGCAGTTCAGTAGTATTCATATTCATATTTATTTCATTTCCAACAGAAAGGTAAACAAAGATATTACATTTGATTTCATACATAATTCATTTTTTCAAGAAACTATACAAATAAACTTTGCACATAATAAAATTATTACAAGAATTTCTTAATTTTTGAGGATTGCTACCAGCCACACTTAAACTGTCACACAAACTGATTTGGTCAACATGTCAAAGAGATAACAATAATAAAGATAGAAATAATCATCATCATCATCATAATAACAAAAACAATAATAACATCAGGCAAAGGATTTAATAGGCATTTGCCGTGTGACCTCATGTCACACATTGCAGACGCAGTAGTGACTGACAAATATCAAACATGCCATTTCTTCTTCTTCTTTTCTTCTTCCCTTCTCCTTCTTCTTGTTCTTCCTTCTTCAAGTTCTTGTTCTTCTTCTCAGGAGTGGCTGTAGAACTTAGAAGAATGCTTTTGGTGAGTGAGGGGGGGGGGGGGGGGCTTGGGACTTTTGCATTTACTTTCTAAATGTGCCTTGCAACTACATGAGCATGGGCTTGAGCTCCCTCCCCCTACTACCTTAGCAAAATTGCTACTTTTTCAGCCATCATTGTAGGGATGTTACAAAATTTTGAGATTTTGTATACTTTACCTGTGATATACCTTAGCAGATAAAGCATCAGAAGACCTTTCATTTGATACCTAATTCACTTCCTTACCTTCAGTATTAAGGAAGTTACGGTCATTTTTTACATGGAAAATTAAGCTGTCGCTCCCCATTCACTTACTATTGACTTAAGAAAAAAGCTGTGATCGAGGAACAACCAAATACAAGTCATTCAACAATGTGAAACTCTGTATCTTTCTTGAACCTCATCAGAACTCAGTGAAATTTTCACTACTTATAGATTTAAGCATTTGGAAAAAGAAAAGAACTTTTCATCTTGACTTGACTCAATTAATTGGTTAATTAATTAGCAAAGTCATTGATTAGTACACAATGTTTATCTTGATCTTACCTCTATGAAACTGTGTTGATCATTAGATGATGATGATACACTTTGTTATTATTATTATTGGAAACAGATTATCTACTTAATAAAATTGCTTACCTCAATTTTCTTTTTTCATTGAACAGGACTGAGAGAACATGTAAGAACTTTAGCAAAGCACAAGATCCATGTGCAGCAGATCAGCAGAAGACACCCCATCCCCTCCCCCCCCCCCTCAAAAAAAAAAAAAAAAATTAGAAAAAAAAAAATCAATAATTATATGCTGCAGGCTTAACATTAACGACCTCTCCCCCCCCCCCCCCCCCCGATTTGTTATTATTTTTTAAATCAATAATTATATGCTCGGCTTAACATTAACGACCCCCCTCCCCCCCCCCCCTCACCCCCCCCCCCCCAAAAAAAAAAAAAAAAAAAAAAAATAAATAAATAAATAAATACAAAAATAAATAATTAAATGCTGGGCTTAACAACACCCCCCCCCCCCCCCACACCTAGGATCTGATTTTCAGTCAGAGAAGAGAAGTGAATGACATGTTATATGATTAAAAATTTTATTCTTCTGTCGGTTCATACTTTTTCATGTTGTATATACTTATGTTTTCGTACGTTATAGAAATTCTACAAATTCATCATTATTTTCCTCTTCTTCCTTCTCCTCTTTTTCTTCTTCTCCTTCTTCTTTTTCTTCTTGTACTTAATATCATTTCTATCATCAGTTTAATGTTGTTATTATTATCTTTAATAAGTAGTTCTTTTAATTTTCTTATCTGTCTGTAAATATTACTATTTTAACTTATTAATTGTATACATGTCTGTAAGGGACCCCACTGGAAATAAGCTCTCGAGCTTTCGTGGGTTATCCTGTTCAAGCTGACTTATTTTTGATCTGTTATTATTGTATATTGTTGTATGTTGGAAGCTTGTCTTCTTGTACTTAATATCATTTCTATCATCAGTTTAATGTTGTTATTATTATCTTTAATAAGTAGTTCTTTTAATTTTCTTATCTGTCTGTAAATATTACTATTTTAACTTATTAATTGTATACATGTCTGTAAGGGACCCCACTGGAAATAAGCTCTCGAGCTTTCGTGGGTTATCCTGTTCAAGCTGACTTATTTTTGATCTGTTATTATTGTATATTGTTGTATGTTGGAAGCTTGTCAAATAAAAATCAATCAATCAATCAGGTATTTCAATGTTTATATTTGTTTATAATTTTTAATATTTGCAAAAAACGATAAAAACAAGGTCAATCTGACCGAGCATACGTTCCATAACAATAAAACAAAGATCTGTCTGGAGAAAGTCACTCGATTTTCACAACTTTTCATTCCTGTTATGTTTATAAAATCCACATTCATTGTCTTAATCCTGGCCAAAATGAATGGTTTCTTTTCATATTATGTACGAATGATGTATAAATTATCGATATTTTACATGATTTCATACTCATAATCAGTATTTTCATATAAAAACTGGGGTAGAAAACGGTATTTTCTTCGCATCGTTTGCATCAATCGCACGATCACCACACCACAACAAGTCACGTACACACGCATGCGCTGTAGCACCCTCACAGCGCTGTGCACTCTCACTCGGTGACTGCCGTTCGAAGTTGCAAAACATGACATGACATCCATCAATTCCGGGCCTAAAAATACACATTTCGAGTCGTAGGATTTCAATAAAAATTCACAAGAGCACAGATAAATAGGTAAGCTATCGGTCTAGTTACTTTTTTTGAATTCCTAACGACTCGATCCTTAAGTAAAAAGACGGT